>CAAHFI010606703.1:0-13266 GCA_900893395.1 Euglena gracilis
TCACGGACCACCACACACTCCCAGCTCAGTGTGGGACCACCATCAGGCAAGTTAACTGAGGGTTGTTCCTCAATATCACCAACCATGGTAAAGTTCGAGTCCAGGGGGGGTTAGCATACATCTCCCCGAACAGCTCCAGTGGACACTCTGGAACATTCGGTTCAACTGCCTGGTGATGAGTCCATCTGCTGACGACTTCTTCAAGCTGAGCGTTCTCTGGGCTGGAAAACATGTCCGGCTGGGGGCAAAAAAAAATTTGCGGATAAAAGTTTTAAGATTTGCAGAAACACGGTCGTTTTTAGTGTATAGGCCGCTCTGTTCCTTTCCCACCTTGACATGTCATCTGCTAGCATTTCATCTGACTTCACCGAGTTTGGAATGATGTTTACTTGGCTTACGTGGCATCACTGAAAAAATGGCCTCAAAATTGTTTTGAAGTGGTGTTTTCAGCCCCCTCCCATTTTTTGGTTGCTGTATGCAACTCGATTGTCCACTGTTAAAAAGAACATTTTACCCTGGGGCCACAGCAGCTTTCAACATTTTATGCTGATGTGAGGATCGTTTTCTGAAACCCATAGCTCCTGCACGTTTGTGCTTGTGGCGAGGTCCAGTGCCCCCCAACCCCCGGTGGATAAATCTAAGTGGTTTCCTCCGACTGGACATCTATTTTGAAAGCTTCTGTTTTCCAAAGGTTTCAACAATCCTCATATTTCCGACCACTTCTTCTTTGTTTTCTGGGGATGGGTAGTATTTTGTTCAAACACTGGGTCCGGTGTTGGTCTGTGAATTAAAACCAGTGTGTCTGTGGAAGCCGTGAGACATGCAAGAGCTGTGAGAAAGCCTCTCACCTTTTTGAAAAATTGCTCCAGTTTTTCTGACATGTCTTTCTGCGTTACAAATGTTCGCAGTTCTTTCGTGTTTTACTTCAGGTTTGCTGGGGGGACTTCCATGCAATCGACTTCGAGGTGCACAGAAAATCCCAGGTACTGAATTTGCTGGGTGGGGGTGACTTTTTGTAATTTTTCCTTATGCCAATGTCTCATAGGCCTGGTTATTCACCTGCAACCGTAGTTCAACAGCTTAATTATTTGTTGTGTGGCCAGTACGTTCTATTTAGCGGCCAAAAGGATGTCGTGTAGTTAGACAAAAACAAAAAATCCTTGTTTTGTCCAATTTATTTTAATGAAAGTGCATTACGTGCATCCAGCAGTAGGGAAGGGTGTTCAATCCAATACAAGCCCCATCCATTTGAACGCTCTTCTGCCGCTTTAATTCCGATAAAGGGTATTTTTTTTTGATTTTTGACAGTTTCAGCTCGAATAAAGCATTTTTCAGGTTCACCTTTGTGGCCTACAATCATCGTCCAGTTAAGGCAAAACTTCTTTTCAATGATCTAACTTGAAGTGAGGGGCATGGAGGAATTTGTTTACCTCTCTGAAGTCTGATGTTTATCTCTTTTTGTATTACGAACGAGGGCACAGAAAATTTTGTTCCCTGTGGAGCAACTTTTATCACAGCTTTTTGTCTCATGTACTCTTTTAAGATGGACAGAGCTTTGATGTTTCTTCAGGAGTTTCTCTTTGTGTCTTCGAAAGCATTGAACCCCCTGGGAAATTTGGTTCTCCCACTTCTGGATTACTTGCGTAATACTGGGGGGCACACTGTTGCCACCTCTGGAGGCATTGTCTCAGCCTGAAGAATGGGGCTTGACCTTTCCAGATGTCTCAAGGATTGTGATTGCTTGGGTTGCCGTCATGGCCTGGGGGTTCGCCTTCATGGCCTTCACGTCCCCGTTTTCTGTCCTCATGACCACAGGTTGCCAACAACGGGGTGGGGGATGTACCTTTTCCTTTTCCATTCGCTCCTTGCTCTCCAGGGTCCACCTTTGAATCTATGTCCTTTTCCAAAACCTTTGCTTATCCTCCACGGTGCTTTTCAGATAGGTAACGCTTGCCTCTCCACTGCTTGAAGCTGTTCGATTGACCTGGCAGTAAGAGAAATGAAGGCCCTGAGGCCTGAAAAGAAGAACCTCCCGTTGTATTTGAATGGTGTGTTCCACTCTCTGCCTTCTGCGTCTTCTTCTGTGAAGGGGGTCGCTTGGCCACCTGCTTGTCCCTTCGCAACTCCACGAACTGCAAGTTCTTTTCTTTTACTTTGTATTCTCCCAGCAGCTGCCAAACTTAAAGGTTTGTCGATTGTCCACAAGTTTCAGGAGGATGAGGTAGCCAGCTGTTACCCATTTCTCTCAGGATATTCAGAACTGCGTGCTACACATCTTGGTGTAATTCGTCGCTGCGCTTGCGACCACCAGCATGCACCAGGTCGTTCTCGAGGCTGAGGTTGGCCTAGGGGAGTGCTTTTTTGTCAATACGGCTGGTGCTGCCTGCAGCTCTGTTCCAAAACGCCAAATTTCTTGAGGTACTTGGATCTCCACCTCATCCCACATGAACTGGACATCCACTGGCTCGTCCTCCTTCGCCTGGGTATTCTCCTCAGGTGAATCCTCCCAGTCGGCAGCTTCCACGGCCGTCGCAATGGCGAAGGCAGCCTCAGCTACCCAGGGTGCGGCTTCCAACTTCGTTGTTGATAGTTGGTGAAACCATTCTGCTTCCGGAATGATGGGTATGAGAATAACTCCACGGGCTTCATCCCGAAGAATTTTCTCAACTGCGCATTCGATAAGTTTTGGGGGAGTGAGCATCCATAACGCCGCATCACCCCAAAAATTTATCAGATTCGTTGGAGTGTTATGGCCAATGACGTGGCAAACGGGCATGTGCTTTGGATGAAAAGGCATCGATTTATAATGCCAAATCAGACGAATCCGCCAGTGTCGCCGTTTTGGAAAACCATCGTTCCAAAATTCAATATTGAACGAAATTGAAGCGTTCCATACTATTTTGGCGTATTCGTGCATCCGCTTTACGGTTTGGAGTGAAGAAATACAGTGAATGGATCCACAAACATGCGGGCTGTCTTCCACAACCTCACGGGTTAAAACCAAGGGAGTATGGACAGGCTGGTGTTTTTCTCCATTCCGCATCAAGTCTGTACCAAGTGTGCGAAATTGTGATTCAGAATGACGCCTTTAGTGTTTACAAACAAAGAGGCTAATCCGAGTTGTTGGAGTACTCGGTGTATCTCCACGCATTGCGGGCTACAACCAAGTGTAATATGGGAGAAGGACTCCGTTTTCGGAAATGCGATTAGTGTTGGATTTTGTACTAAACATCCACAATCCAAATACGATTGGGTGGAAATTCTCCTGCAGTGCACACATTGGAAGGATGTGTGGTGGTGTGACGGGCGTGTGTGACGGGTGTTGGTGGCGTTAGCCGACGAGTCTTGTACAGGTGTGCCTGGATTTGGCACAAAGGGTGGGAATCGGAGTGGTGGTGCAGCTGGGCGACTACTCGACACCGTACGTAATGCAGGCCTTTGGGCTTTCGTCTTGTAACCCAGTTATACGGCGTGGGTACCGCTACTCGCTTGCCCTACCTCATATAGAACGAATGTTGGTGTGTCAATAGGAAGGCAGGAGGCTTTCTACGTACCCCGCGGCGTGGAAAACGGTGGTTGGTGTGGTTAATATTGGTGGGTAACGGTGTTGGAAAAGTAGTGGTCGTCATAGTTGACGGCAACGGTGATGGTGGTTTGGGCGGCAATGAAGAGGTGGGTGCTGTGCGCACACCGTGGCAGTCGCAATCCACAACCAATCGGTGCTGGGGAAAAAATGGGTATCCCCAAATCACGTCAGACCTGTGAATTCTAGTTTCGTAACCCCAAAGATTGGTGAAATGTTGCAATTGTCGGGGTGTGAGTGACGGTTAGGAATGATGGGCAAGAGTATCTCAAGCACACATCCCAAATCACCACCGCACATGGGGGTGTTATCCGCTGTCGTAATTGTGATCGGTTTCTTGGCGCTTACGAAGAGAGGGGTCGGTATCAACCCCAACCAAAGAAGCAGTGCAATGAGACAACCAGAGTCCATTATAGTTTAAACTTTGGTGGAAAATTTTTGAATGCGGATTTCCGCATGGACGAGTAATTCCTTTGGTGGTACGCAAAGTGAAGGGTCTGGCGGAAATACGTTTGCATGCCAACCTTCCCATGAACCCTTTCCTACTTTGCTCTGCATTCCGCGCGGAAATGTGGAGTGGGGGGTTGGGGACCTGAAATAATTCCTGTTACCGATCGTGAAGGCGGATTGGCAGGGGGGGCAAGGTTGATCAGGTCCTACCTCCATCTGTTCACCAGCCCAGAGGTCCGTGCCCTCGGACCTCGGGCTCCCCTACTCCATTTCCGAACCGGACGCATAGCCGGCAACGGACTTTTTGGTGGAATAGATAGAATTTAATGTGCGGACGGCCATTCGGGCCTCATTAAATTCTCTCCTCGAGGTCACATCTCCCTCCCTCCCCGAAGCCGGGTGTCCTCCTCCGAACAAGATATCTTGAAACCGACTTTTTGCCGGCTGGAGGAGTTACCACGGTCCTCGCGGTGCTTACCGCGATTTCAGTAGCCGGGCCGGGAGGAACAAGATCTGGGACATTTTGGACGAGTGGTGATCCTTTGAACCGCAAAGTGAACAGGAGCATTTTGACGCGATTCTGCATAACAGCGAGAACGGCACTCCGTTCTACCATCAAACCGTCGTGGTGAACGGGTTCCCCGTCGACCATGACCGGTGTACCGTTGTTTCACCGGTGACTCGCGCGAAGAGGATGATCAACTTCGCGAACGATATCGTTAAAGGTCGCGATTGAAAACCCCTTTTCGGGCAGGGGGACCAGGTGACCGACCGCGAAGGAGACAGGTTTCCCGACCATCACGCGATGGTGACTTGGGCCTGCTACCACCAAAGCGGTTTTCCGAAGACCTTGCAGCACTCGATTGTCTTGAGAACGCCGAGGAACCTGATCCCCGTGAGGAGGTCGAGCCCCTTGGACTCTGAACACGCTTTTGAGCATCGGGATTCGGGCATTCACGAGACATGGGACCAGATTTGTTGCAGAAAAAGCACAGTTTTTTCCTGCACTGGTCCGAAGAAAGCTGAAATCCGCGTTTTCAATTCAATGGTGGTCGCTCTTGGTGACGGGTGATTTTTGCAACGCATTAACCGCACCCGCAGGGATTCCTGAACGCGATGCGTTTAAAAAGCGGATTGTATTTGTTCCAACACTTTTGTGAGTTTGAGATGTTTTGACACATAATTCCAACGCTGGGCAAGAGTCCTCTCATGCCCTGCCAACTCCTCTTGATGGACATCCTTCGCGAGGGATGGTGTAAGATGCAACAAAAAAGCATAGAATTGTTCGCGCACTTGCTTCTCGCTAAGTTTATCAACTTCGGAAACAAGTGCTAACCATTTGGAAAACTAAAGATCAACAGATTTCCATTTTGCGATCCGGGGGTGTGCTTTGTCGCCACTTCTTTTCCAAGGGAATTCCTGGTTACCAAGCTTGAGTTGGTTAAAGCGTATTGCTCAAACAGGTCATCGAATGATACGGCATTACGTATCACCAACTGGCGTGCGCGTTCTCGCTCCTCCCTCGGTAGGCAATCGATGATTGACATCCTGACCTCCTCGGGATTCAAGTCTTGGGTGGGTCCCTTGAGTGCCAGTAGTACTCCCATTCCCGAAAAAAAAACTGTCTCCATGTGGTTGGATCCCCGTCCCATTGGGGTTTAACCTTGTTCGCGATTGCGATGGTGCCCTTGAATACCTTCTGAGTAACCCGTTGACCCTCCGTGGTATTCAAGGTGGGTGGGTTCGGGTGCTTCTTAACACCAAACGCATTTCGCGGATTTTCCGCTCAAGTGTGGCTTGTGTGGGACTTCCCGCACCAGGTGTAAGTTTATAAAAAAGTCTCTTGCACTTCTGCTGGGACTGGGCTTCTCAAAAAAAAAATCTCTTTGACTTCTTATTAAATTTACTCACAAAATCTTATAACTTGGTTCTTCCACTGCACCAAGCCCATTTGAGGCAAGCATGGACAAAGTTGTACGCTGATTGCCTGCAAAGCAAACAACCAGAAAATTGTTTTAGAAAAAAGTGTGCTTGCGCGCGCTGCCAGTTGTGCCAGGCTTAATTACACAATGTGTAGGGACATGTCCAATGCCGCACTCCCCTTCCCAAAAGGAGAACCAGTCTCCATACTTGACTTCCTTGGCCAATGGACGTGTCCTTCACGGGGGTGGGGGCATCTCGAAAGAGCCGAACTCTCCAACCCCAACTTCGCGACCTAGGTGCCAAGAACCTCAAACAGGGGGGGAAGGGCATCAACTTGTGATCTGCTCTCCGTCACCTCTGTGTCAGGGGTGGGGCATCAACTCGTGAGCCACTCTCCCCCACCTCTGTCTTAGGGGTGGGGCATCATCTCGTGAGCCAACTCTCCCCACATCTCTCTTGAACAGCAGGGGGCATCATCTCGTGAGCCGAACCCTACCCACCATCTCTTGAACAGAAGGGGTGGGGCATCCCCTTGGAGCCAAATCTCCCCTCCACCTTTCCACAGAGGAGGGGGCATTAACTCGCAAGCCAACTCCCCCTACCACCTTTCTTCTAAACAGGTCGGGTGGGGCATCTCCCTGGAGCCAACTCTCCCAGAACCCACACTCAAACACCAACCACAACCACGATTCTCACAAATCTTCCCGAAATTAAAATTGGACTTATTTTCATGTTTCTAACAAGTCTCTGTGAAATAAAATTCGATTTCGGATCCCTCTCCCGCCCAAAGCTCGAGTTCTTCACCCGAACGCTGCCTTACCACCCAACCCTTAGCAGGGGGGGGGGGGCGATAGCAGAAAGCGAGGGCACGGGTGCGGTCTCCAGGTCCAGTCTACCATTATCTCGTCATTGCACACGAAACACCGGGGCATTCCTCCAGGGAGCCGGCACAGGCTGTGGACATGGCAGCAGCGTACATGCCAGGCCGGGGCATCTCTCTAGGAACCCGACTGCCCCTGGACACCTGTAGCTTGCAGGCGCCTTCGCCATCTCCTTCGGGACGACGGCGTCTTCCATCCGGCAGTCCCTCGCAAAGGAACGGACGACAAAAATAACGATTACGTTATTTGTTGTCGTCTGCCGGCTGAGTGGGTAAATAGAAGCCATTCCATGCCAGAAGTCAGGGTTGAGTGCCCAAATTTTGGCACGTATATTTTTGGAGAAATGCACTTGCTTAATGGTTTTACGAAGGAAATTGTAAGTGGACCTTTTTGGTGGTTAGTGATCAGAAGAAAATGGGCCAAACCCTCTTTCTATATAATATGCGGTGGGGGGTCTCCAAGATCGCGGTGGTGGGGCGAACCGAGTCCACCGACCAGTGGCACTGCCTACTGGATTTGACATTCCGGGGTATGGGTTATGTATGCACAGATGGGCTGGGCCCATGGACCGGGGGTGAGAAGGTTAGGCGAACCCATATCAGCAATGTAGAGGCCAGGGTCCGAGTTCGTGAGGGCCGGGGTGAAGAGCGGCAGCACTAGGGGGCGTGCCATTCCGTCGTATGATGGACAGATGTTGCCAGGTGTCGTCTCTTCGGCGTTGTTTCGGGTTCTGCTGCCCGCCGTGCTTCGGGCGCGCCTCGTTGGGGTGGCCTTGTTGGCCTCCTTCCTGAGATATAGGTCGTGTCTCAGCTGGTCTTTCGGACGATGTGGCGATAGAAGGGGAGTGCCACGTTTCGGTTGGTGCTCTTCAGGGTGCTCAAAGAAGGGAGTGCTTTGGGCGCAGCATCTGTGCAACTTGGCGGAACAGGACCAGCTCCAGAAGCCGATAGCTTTCGGCCTGTCGTGCAGAGCGTATATCGCCCTGGTCCCAGGCGTCTGCTTCATCATCCTGGCAAGCAGCTTGGTGCTCTCCGGGACAAATCCACCCCCGTGCCCATGGCCAGCGTGGCGAACGACCAGCCGCCGTTGCGACATGGGATGTCGTATTTGGTGTGCTTTGCCTGTTCCCGTCGTTTAAGAAAGATCCTCCAGTGCTCCCTGGAGCTGCTCCTCTCCGCTGCCTGCCAGCCGTGCGCGACGGTGATGTCTACGGCTGTTGGCTTACCATCCTGCCATGTGGCGAGCAAAAGGTCGGCTGGCCGTAGATAGATGTCTGGTTGGTTGGGCACTGGAACTTCGCGATGGACACTTTGACCGTTTGTGGACAGAAGGTTAAACAGAGCGTCCTGCACGGCATTGTGTCTGTTAGCGAAGTTGTGTGGATGCAGCACATCTCGTGGTCACCGTGCACGTCAGTGACGTTCTGGAAGCCCGCGCGTGTACCAGCTGAGTCTGCTAGGGGCAATCCCAGCCACCACTTCAGCCTGAGGAGGTAGCCTGCGGCGTCGATTGTCGTGTGAAGGGACTCGTGGGGTGCCACAGCCATCCATCCGTGTCCGATGCCATGCGCCTGTTCCGTCAGGAGGCCCTGGTCTCTTGGCGGGGTTTGGGTTCAGAAGGCCATCCACCGTGGGGCGAGATAGCTGGGTTTGCCACCACCGCTGCGAAGTGTCATTTCCGGAGGCGGAGGCGAAAGACGCAGTTGTAAGTAGCCGTTGGCTCTCGGCGCGTTGGGGCCCTAGCGCGGAGGAGAGGTTCTTGCCGGGCTGCTGGCAGAGTCTGTCAGACGGGGTCGCTGCGTATGCGGGGCATGCGACTTTTTTTGTGTCCGTGCATGTAGTACTTGCACAAAGCCGCGGTGCGGGCAGCTGGGATGCGGAGCCCGCATCCCCTGTTGGAGAGGGGTAGGGCCTCTTGCTGTCGCTGCTGTGCGCTGAGCGCCTTTACCTCGCATTGTACATTACCGGCAGTATAACCGACGACCTGTGGCGGCACATGAAGTCACAAGGCATCATTCATCTTGTGGCGAGGGCCAAAAGAGACGATACCCCGGGCCCGGCGCGCGGTCTGGGTGAAGCTGTTCTACCCGCCATGAGATGAGTGCTTCGGAGAGTGACTTTCTGAGGTTGGAGAGACAACGACAAGGAGACAAGGACTCTGAAAGGATTGACCGTTACTAATTTCTGGATTCTCAAAACATGCTTCGAACCTTACGCAGTTCAAGCCCACCGCAGCGCAGCCCACTGCACCATTTCCTTCCCCACCTTCCCAGGACAGGGTGACGCCCATGTTCCTCCCATATGGTTCAAGAGGCGCCCTGCCCTGCCCGCCGCCCAGGGTCCCCACAGGGGGATGCCCCTGGTCTGAGATGCACCCAATGAGTAGCAAGTGCCGTGACCCGGGGGTGATGCCACCAAGGATCCCGCCCCCGGCGAGCCGGGGCGAGTGATCAAGACCATTTTATTTCTTCACGGGGGTGGTACCAGGCAGCCGTTCTGCAATGGCACTTTGTAACAAAATACAATGGGCCACGGCCTGGCTACGGCCGGGCTGTACACAGTACTATGTATAATGATAAGACAAAGAGAGAATATCAGGTTATATCGAAAGCTTAGCGAAAGCAACTGGTTCGTATGTCAAGGTTACAGGGTTTTGTACTTTGCAGTTAAATTTTGGAATTTGTGGGCGAATTCCCTTTGAATAGAGAATTTTACTCTTTCTTTGACAAAGCTCCAAGGCGCAAGAAGTACTTTCATACAAGGGACGTCGGTCCCACTCTTCCCCCTTGCCTTTCTGCTTTGCAAAAAAAGGGGAAAGGGGAAGCAATTTTTATTGTTCCTCCCCTCCCGGGTTTCTCGGGAACAAAGGAAAAGCGGAAAATCGAGGGCGGGACGTACACTTGGTAGCAGAATAGGTTTAACGGTCGAAAGACAAAAGCTCAGCTCAGAAAAAGTTCGTAGGCACAGGCGAGGTGCCTCAGGGGCACAAGCAGCTCCGGCCGCATCACAACGCTTCTGAGCCCCCGCCTTTGCTTACGTTTTTGGTAACTTTTTAAACACAAGTTTAACATTTTTACAATTCTAACAAAAATGTTCAAAAATTTTATCCAAAAATGCAAAGCGCAAATGCGAACAATGGAAACGCACGTATTTACTATACTTTGTAAAAAGGTTCGCTCCGTGGACTGCAGAATGCAGACGAAGTCGCTACGGCGACAGAACAGGGGACAGATTCCCAACCCTCTTTAGCGGGGGAATATTTTTATACAGCAGCAAGCTACAGGGCGATGACGGCAAAGGACAGGTCAAGTGGAGTATACGCGAGAAGGAAACCTACGCAACCGTGCTTACACTCCAGAAACTCCGAAGCTTGGTAGCCAGAAGCCCTGGCCAGTTCCTCGTCAACGCTGATCATGAGAGTCTCCAAAACTGGTACACCGAGGATTTGAACATGGCCTTGGTACCGTTCGGAGGGCTATGTCGATGGCATGAGTTTTAGAGACAGTTCAACCTTGTGGTGATTTACACCCCTGGTCACTCGCAGAAAGTAGCGGATGCGCTCAGTCGGGCCCCTTGGTATTACCCTGGGAACCCGGATGAGGGAGACGCGACTTTCCATGGAAGTCAGGAAGCTGACGAGTCCGCACGTCGAAACGACGCTGCGGATAACCTTTTGGATTCTTTTCCCGTTTCACAACTGTTCTTGGTCGCACCAGTGCGAGGAAGGCGCCGACGTGGAAGTGGAAGCCCGTCCGTACCTCGGCGTATTACGCGCACGGAGTGTCCTTGCACATTGCTCTTTCCCGAATGGGATTATCGTCGTGATCCGGTGTTTGGCACCATCGTCACCGGACTTCGTAATGGCGAAGTGCTGGATAATTACACCCTTTCACCTTTACGGCTGATTTTTCGAAATGAATCGAGTTACAAATATTGTATCCCCCAAGACCTGGTTGACGATGTGGTTTTTTGATAGCACAACCATGGTCACCCGAGGCCCCCCAAACGTCTTTCGCTGGTGGGCCGCAGGTATTGCACAACCCTGAACGAGAAAGGGCTGTACTCACGCTGTTTGCGAATAGCGCAACGGTGTCAAATTTTCCAAGCGGTAAAACCACGCAGAGGTACCCCCCATTGTACGCTGGACATCTTTCCCGTACACCCTGACTTTTTTACGTCTCTCTGCATGAATTTTGTGATATTAGAACCGTGCAAAGGAACGGACGACAAAATTTACGATTACGCTGTCGAGGGGAGGATTCCCAAACCGCTTCTGCCGTACTCCCCTCCTACAACAGGTTTTCTAACCCAAGCCGATTCGGCTGTAATCCTCCCTAGAGCAGCCGCTTATGCGGTTTCCCGCCCCCTTACAAACGGTCTTCGGACCCAAACCGCCTCGGCTGTGCCCCCCACCCCACCAAGGGTCTTCGGACCCAAACCGCTTCGGCGGTGCAACCCCCCCACCAAGGGTCTTCAGAAACAAACCGCTTCGGCGGTGACCCCCGCACCAATGGTCTTCGGAACCAAACCTCTTCGGCGATGACCACCCTGCCAAGGTTCTTCGGACCCCACACGCTTTTGTTGACCAGGTTTTGAATAGTGCTGAGCTCTTAACAAGTGTGCCCCTCCCTTTAACTGACCCTCCATAAAAACAGGCCCAACACTCGATGGAGCTCTTTGGACTGAAAGGCAAGGCTTTGTGATCCAAACAGGAGGCCATGGGTCAAAAAATGATCATTTCTGGCTCAATAAGGCACCTTCCGGGCGCGGGAGGCACAAAAACATCGTTTCGAACAAAAAAAGTCGATTTTCGACCTTTTTTAACCCGGTCTTGACCGAAAGTCAGTGGGTTGGCGGCCCAAAACGGGGTGCTTGCGGGCCCCAAAACGATCATTTTCTGCTCAAAAACAATTTTTTCGCGTCCAGGAGGCCAAAAAAAATCGTTTCGGGCCAAAAAAATTGACTATATTCTTTTCATTTTTTCGCCTTTTTTATCCGAAAACGGCTAAGACGGACAGGGGAAAAAGTGTACAAAATGGCCCAAACTGGCCGAAAAGCGACCGTATCTCTGGCTCGGCTGGGAGTTGCGGGAAAAGAAAAAAACCGGTAGATGGGGAATTTCAGGTGCTTCAAATTAGACTTCGGGAGTTTCCTTTAATTTTGCATCGTCTTCGAGAAATTGAAAACTTTCATTTTTTAACCCCCCCCCCCGAAAACTGCCGAACATTGGCTTTTTGCGAATGGCAGAAAGCCAACTCCCGTCCTCCTCCTGATACCGAATAGCAGAAAGCCAAAACATCCAACGATGCCATTGATACAATTGGTACAATTCTTCATGACGTGTCTTTGGACACACTGTATTACCAGGGGTGACTCGGTAAACTGCGTTTCAGCCTTTCATAGGACTGAAAGCGCGACAGTTTTCGCGAACCGCATTTGGAATGCGTTCAACTTTGGCCAATACCGCATTTCAAAAAAACTGTGTTTTCGAAAATCGCGCAAATCCGGACGTCGATGGATCTACAATTAGAGATTGATGCATTTTCGTCCAGTGCACATTCTGTTTTGCCCAGTTACTGTTTCAGAGGTAAGTTTGGATCACATCACCCCAAAACGTATCAAACACATTTGTATGACTTGACCATATCCCTCTTGTTGTTTACAGTATCCATCAGGATCAAGCACGCGCAATCAATCATACATATAAATGCCGAAGAGGAATGGTTTCTACAATTGACGTGTGTCTTTTCAATGATGGGATTTACCGAATGACAGCCCCCAGTTCGAATATTTTTGCGGTGTCATGCTGCCACGTTGAAAGAAAACGTTTTTCGTGTTTATTTCTTTGCTGCATTCGGAGCTTCTGACCACACAGACAAATTCCTAAGGGTAACAGGTCAGAATGACCACTTATACCAACTATCTGCAGTGATAGAAAGCGCTGTTCAAAATCCCAAGTCACAAGATTTATGTACAAAAGGCAGTCGCGAGTTCTGTGATGTTTTAGAATACTCCATCTATGCCCATGACATGGATCGTGCAACTCGCGGACCTAAAAGCTTGTGAGGTCCACTCGCCTTTGGCGAGTATGATACATTTATGTTCAATCAGTTTTTCGATCATTGTATTCAGAGCTTTATCTCTTTTGCCTGAACAGCAAAAAATTATCTTTGCATTGGCTGTGCATCATCTTTGAGCTCCATTTTACAGAAACAAAAGATTACCGATACTTGAACTCACAAACAAAAGACGATCCATTCCCCCTACCACTCATCGAAGACCTGATTACAAAACAATCCGAAAACCGACTCTGGCTGCTTTTCGACCTAGAGTATGGGTTTCACCAAATGCACTTACACCCTGACTCACAACCATACACCACAATTGTAACCTCCCGCCGAGTTTACCAGTGGAAGGTGCTACCAATGGG
>CAAHFI010606813.1:0-11415 GCA_900893395.1 Euglena gracilis
GAAGGAGAAGGAAGGAGCGCAGGCAGAAGGCGAAGGAGGCCCCGAGGGGCTGAGGCCGAAGCCCTGCCTGGGATGGTGTGGGCTGGGTCCCCCTCCCGCATGCCTGGGCCGAAGCCCTCAGGCGTTGTGGCCGAAGCCCGCCGGGAGTTCGTGGGCTGGGCCCCCCTCCCAGGCCTGTGGCCGAAGCCCTCCCCGCGGTAACCCCCTCCAGCTGCACCTGCCAGCCCCCTTCCCAGGACCCCAAGGAGCCCCTGGACCCCAAACTCTGGACGGGCAAAAAAGGAGAGACAGGGAAAATGAGAAGAAAAAAATTCAAGAGATGACGGCCCAAGGGGTATCTTTGTGCTGTTCTGGGGGGGAACCCCCGCCAGAACGGCCCAAGGCGGTGCGGGTGCCTGCTGCTCCCCCCTTCTGTTGTAGGAGACCGACCCCCCTAAGGGTCGGCCTTCGACGCCTGCCCCGCCCCACAGAATAAAAAATGAAACGGACAGGCAGAAAGAAAGAGTCAAGATTGTGTTCGTGAACGGAAAAAAAGAAAACTCCCAGCACCTTTTTTCCGAAGGCAGCTTTAGCTGGCCGGGGCAGCTTTTTAAGGAGGCGAGTGTGGGCGCTGGAAAAGAGATTAAGATTCCAGCAGAGGAATTAGGAATTACGCAAAGTTCTGTCTGTGTTTGTGTTTGTGTTCACAGTGGCAAGCAGCATGTTCAGTTTGACTTTGGTGGTTCAGTTCTGGGAAGTATCTTGATTTGTGCCAGCGCTGGGAGTTAGGAAGTAGGATTACCATGAAAAGTTCCAAGGAAAGTCCCAGGTGGGTGCCAGGCCCCCTGGGTGAATTGATGGATCCCAGCCAGTGTCAGGGCCTGCAGGCGCCAGGGCCAGCCGCCAGGGGGTTGTGGGAGTGGTGAGGCCCACACCCCCTACAGGTGGACTTAAAAGTGTGAATTGGGACAATTGTGTCAAGAATTGAGAAGTCAATTGGATTGAAGGAGCCCTAACACCACCGCCTCCCCCTATACCACCGCCTTCTACGCCTTGCACTCCCTGCCCCATTTCCAGGTGTTTTTTCATCACATGCAGACACTCACACAGGTTTCTCACAAGTTTGACTGCTTTGAAAGAGTTTCAGGATTCAGTGGGTTGGTCTGTGGGTTGGTTTTGCCTTCAAGGTGTGCAAGAGAGTGTTGGAGTGTGAGAGTGTCAGAGAGAAAGAGGGAGGGATAAGTGAGATTTTCATTCAAATTGGCAGATTTTTCTGTTTTTACAAAATTTTCAGAAACTTTTGAAAGAACGATCATAGGCACCGGCTGGGGTTGGGGAAAACACCTGGGTGAAAAAAAGGAGGTTGGCTTGAGCCCACCAACTGCCCAAGAAAGCGCAGGCCGCCCCCCGGAAACGCCACTCCCCCTGTCGGTGGTCCTCCCCACCGGCGAGGACCCCCCGGGGCCCTCGCCCCGAAGGCACTCGGCGGTCGCGGGGCAACCGGCTGCCAGGGGGTGGCCGGCCCGGTGAACAATGTGCAAGGTGGTATGAACAACCTTTTTGCCTAGTGGTAACTTGTTCAACATTGCTACCGCAAGTGCAGCAACAGTTTCAAGCGCAAAAGTGCCACGGCCAAAATGCCGGAAATCTGTAACTTTGTCGCGGTTGAGCATTTTTCCACACTCACCACTTCTTTCAAAGAAGCGCAACAAAGGGTTTTTGCATTTGTGCTCGGAAATCGAGCACTTGAAGCAATTTCAGCGAAAGTGCACGAAGGTTTTGTTCCCCGCACGCAAATTCAGCATTTGCAGGGGAGAATGTCACACTTGGAGCATAAAACCTGCCATTGTGCCACAAATCAGGTTGGATTAAACTCCCTGAACCTAATATCGCGGATTGCACAGAACAACTGTATTTCGGGCACCAACAACTGCAAACAGACATTGCCGGTGTTACTGCCACCGTTGTCGGTTTGCAGGAGCACGTTTCGGCACTTTCAAAGCGAATTACCGACATTAGTGGTATTCAAGCCGCTATATTGGAGTTGCAAACCCGGTGCACTTTGTTGTCCACCACATTAGAAGAAATGTGCTCCCTTTCCGTTGTTTCGCGTGCTCGGATATACGAGTCACGGGAATTTAACACGTGTTATGGCAAAATTCTTGGTGACAACAAGGAAGCCTTTTGCACGAGTTTGCTTCAACTTGAGGAACAAGCAACAACGAGCAAGCACTTTGCACGAGTTTGAAGCAGCTTGAGGAACCTGTGAATCGGAATGCCCGATCATTGCAAGGTGAGGTTTCACGGTTGGATGGACGGATTGCTGCGTTGTTGGAAAAGCCAACCGCGGAAATTCGCACACCACCGTGGAAACCACCATAAAGACAAATCTAATTGTGCACTTTACGGTTCCAAGGAACACTTCTCATCCAAATGTTCCAGATCTTGTTCCACCCAGCCCGGCTATGGAAATCGCGGTAAGCGCCGCGAGGACCGTGGTTACTCCTCTGGCCGGCAAAAAGTCGGTTTCAAGATAGCCTGTTTGGAGGAGGACACCACGGCTTCGGGCAGGGAGGCGGATGAGACCTCGGACGGGGAATTTAATGAGGCCCAAATGGCGGTCCGCACATTAAATTACATCCATTCCACCAAAAAGTCCGCTGCCAGCTATGCGGCCGGTTGGGACTTGTTGTAGAGGAGGGCACGGGCCTCTGGGCTTATGAACAGATGGAAGTGTGACCTGATCAACCGTGCCCCCCCTGCCCATCCGCGTTCACTCCACATTTCGCCCCCACTCCACATTTCCGCTCGGAATGCTGAGCAAAGTAGGAAAGGGTTCATGGGAAAGTTTACATGCAGACATATTTCCTCCAGACCCTTCACTTTGCGTACCACAAATGGAATTACTCGTCTAAGCAGAAATCCGTATTCAAAATTTTTCCGCCGAAGTTAAAAATTTAATTGACACTGGTTGTCGCATTGCACTGTTTTTTCGGTTGGGGTGAGATACCGACCCCTACCTTGGTAAGCGCCAAGAAACCGATCACAATTACAACCGCGGATAACATCCCCATGTGCGGTGGTGATTTGGGATGTGTGCTCGAGATACTCTTGCCAATCATCCCCAAGCATCACTCACACCCGGCTCAGTTGCAACATTTCACCAATATTTGTGGTTACGAACCTGGAATTCACGTGTCTGACGTATTTTTGGGATACCCATTTTTTACGCCAGTACCGCTTGGTTGTGGAATGCCACCCCCACGGTTTGCGCACAGCACCCACGTCTTCGTTGTCACCCAAACCACCATCACCATTGGAGTCAACTACGACGACCAGTACACATCCAAAACACCGTTACCCACCATGGCAACACCGTTTACAACCACACCAACCACCGTTTTCCACAGCAGGGGTACGGTGAAAGCCTCCCCCCTAACCAATGACACACCTACGTGCGTTCCGCACGAGTTAGGGCAAGCGAGTAGCAGTACCCCCGCCGTTCCACTGGGTTACAAGACAAAAACCAAAAGGCCTGCAGTGATCACGGTGTCGAGTAGTCGCCCAGCTACACCACAACCCCGTTTCCCACCAGTTGCGCCGAATCCAGGCACACCTGTACAAGATTCATCGGCCAATGCCACCGACACCCACTTACACGCACACCCGTCACACCACCACACTTCCTTCCAATTCGTTAACTGCAGGAGAATTTCCACCCAATCGTATATCGATTGATGATGTTCAAAATACAACACCAATCGCAATTCCGAAAACGGAATCCCCGCCCAGTGATACACTGGGTTGTACCTCGCAACGCGCGGAGATACACCAATTTCTTCAACAACCCGGATTAAGCTCGTTGTTTGGAAACGCGAAACACGTAATTTCTGATGCCAATGCCACACAATACACTTGGTTCGGATTAGATGCGGAACGGGGAAAACCCCAGCCTGTCCACAAACCCTTGTGATTAACCCTTGAGTTTGTGGAAGACAGCCCGCATGTTTGTGGACCCATTCACTGTGTTCCTTCAACCCGACCCGGAGATCAGGTGCATGAATACACGAAACGCGTATGGAATGCTCTCAATTTTGGTCAATATCACATTTTGGAACGCTAGTTTTCCAAAATCGCGACATTGGCTGATTCCTTTGACTTTGCATTGTAAATCGATGCCTTTTCATCTAATGTGCATGCCCGTTTGCAAAGTCATTGGTCACAAGACTCCAGCGCATTCGACAAATTTTGGCTTGATACGGTGTTACGGTGCACCCTCCCCAAAAACTTATCGAATGTGCGGTTGAGAAAATTCTGCGGGATGAAGCCTGTGGAATTATATGTGTACTTTCATTGGTGGGATTTACCCACTAATGTACCGATATTTGAAGAATTTTGTGGTAAAAGAATACAACCTTCACAAGATATCATTTTTAGCGTATGTTTCTTCGACGCAGTCAGAATTACCGAATTAGCGGTGACGAGAGAGCTCGGTAGCCCCATGGATGGAACCCTGGTTCACGCGGTCATCGAAAGTGCAGGTCAACATCATAAGTCAGCAGAATTCTGATCGTGGATCACCCGCGAATTTTATGGTGTAGTGCAAAATCCAGTTTACCCCTGCGACACGGACGGCGCGACACTCGGTCGGTTCGGTGTTTGCAGGATTGAGCTTAAGGAAGGAGCTAAACCAATGCACCGAAAACATTTTCGTTGTTCGGGAGAACGTCAACAAGCTCTCAATGAAATGATTGAGAATCTCATTCAGCGCAAGTGGATTGTACCCTCGAAACACGAGTGGACATCCCAGTTATTTGCGGTTCCTAAACTCCCGGACCTCTCTGTCCAAATGAAATAGGGAGTGGTGCTGGATAACCGGTACATGAACTCCCAGACAAGGGATGATCCCTTCCCTCCCCCCCTGATCGAGGAGTTGATCAGCAAACTATCAGAAAACATAGATTGTGGTCAATTTTCGATCTGCCGGACGGTTTTCACCAAATTAATTTACACCCCGAATCACAACCATACATGGCATTCGTGACATCCAAGGGTGTGTACCAATGGACGGTATTCTCCATGGGCGTTAAGAATGGCCCAGCCGTATTTCAACGCATGATCCAATTTATTTTACGCGACTTACCGTTTTCCATTGTGCACATTGACGATGTGCTGGTGGGGACACCACCACCACCCACAAAATCAGGCAGGGATATCATCGATATACACTTTCACCATGTTTGCACGGTATTAATTGCTTTTCAAAAACATGTGCTATTCGTGAAAGGCGCGAAAATATGCAGGTTTCGCGTGCTTAGAAGACTTTGCGGACATATCCCCAGCAATGGACAGCGGAAAGCCGCCCCGAGCAAACTCGAGGCCGTAATAAATGGACCACGAGGTAATCAAAACGGTCACTGTCCTGAAAGGAATTTTGGGACTAGCCCAATATTACGCGATATACATGAGGTATTTCGCTAAATCGTGGTGTCCCTCACCAAACAGCTCATTAACCAGGCTGTTGACAACACCAAAGTCATTTGGGATGATCAAATGTGCGAAGCCCTTGAGACACTAAGGTTTCGATTTTGTATAATATTTTCCTCGAAACCGCGGACACGTACAAACCATATGTGCTGGAAGTCATCAGCAGCGATTACGCTGTTGGCGGAGTTCTTAGCCAGCAAAACGCGGCGAATGAACGCCGACCTGTGGTTTTCTTCAGCAGAAAGCTACAGGACGATTAAGGCAAAGGTCAAGCCAAGCGGAGTATGCGCGAGAAGTGAACCTAAGCAATCGTGCTTATACTCCAGACGTTACGAAGATGGGTTGTCGGCAGTCTTGTCAAGGCTCTCGTAAAGACTGATCATGAGAGAGTCCAACACTGGTAGACCGAGAATTTGAACAAGGCCGTGTCATCAGTCGGAAGGCGATGTCGATGGCATGAGTTTTTGACTCAGTTCATCCTTGTCATGATTTGTACCCTGGTCAGACGCAGAAAGTAGCGGATCCACTCAGTGGGGCCCCTTGGTATTACCCTGGGAACCCGGATGAGGGAGACGCGACTTTCCATGGAAGTCCGGAAGCTGACGAGTACACACGTCGAAACGAAGCTTCGGACAACCTTTTGTATTCTTCTGCTGTTTCACGACTGTTCCTGATCGCACCAGTGCCTGGAAGGAGCCGACGTGGAAGCACGTCCGGACCCCAGCGCATTACACGAGTTGAGTCCCCTTCGCCAATGTTCTTTTGCGAGTGGATTATAGTCGTGATCCGGTGTATGACACAGTTGTTAACAGACTTCGTAATGGCGAGTTGCTTTAGACTTACACTCTTTCACCTGTACGGTTGGTTTTTCGCAATGAATCGGCTTACAAATATTGTATCCCCCAGGACGTGGTTGATGATGTGATTTTGTGCTATCACAACCACGTTCACCCTGGCCACCACAAACTTCTTTCCTTGTGGGACGCAGGTATTGCAAACCCTGAGCGAAAAAGGGATTGACTCACGCTGTTTGCGAAAAGCGCAGAGTTGATTAATTTGTCAAGCGGTAAAACCCTGCAGTGGTACCCCCTCCCGGTACGATGGACCTTTTCCCCCTGTACCCCCTTACATTTTTACATCCCTCTGCATGGATTTTCTGGGATTAGAACGGCGCAAAGGAACGGACGACAAAATTTACGATTACGTTTTTGTTGTCGTCTGCCGGCTGAGTGGGTACATTGTAGCCACTCCATGCCAGAAGTCAGGGTTGACTGCCCAAATTTTGCAAAAAAAATTTTTTGGGAGGAATTAATTTGCTTAATGCTTTTACCGAAGAAAATTGTGAGTGATCAAGACCATTTGACTTCTTCACAGGGTTTTTCACCACTTTGTGCGGTTTACTCGGAATTGAGCAACTTATTTCTATTATAATTTGACCCAAAGGCAATTGCAGAGCCGAGGCAGCCCTGAAATCCGTCGTGTATATGTGTCGCCTTTAACTGGCTGACTCGCGCAGTAACTGGATATCAGTGCTACCATGGTCAGTGTTTTATATCAATACCCTACCAGGGTTGTTTCTGCCGCACTCCCCGTATAAAGTAGTTTTCGGACGGGACCCACCGGCCATAGGGGATGTCCCTTCTGAGAGACCGGTCCGAACGAGTGTCAGTTTCGAGACCTGGTTTGCAGAAGTAGAAAATCTACGTTCCGAAGTCCAGAAGCGTGTAACTAAAATTTCATGCAGATAGACGGAAAACGTTTTTAAAGAATTTCAAGTCACCGGTGTACAATCCTGGTGATCGCGTGTGGGTGCCGAATAGCCGCACTCGCATGCAGTCTTCCAAGTTGGACCACCTGTGGCTCTGCCATTGCGAAACCCGAGCAAGAACAGGTAACAGCGGGCGATACATTTTCGAATGGCGTTGAGGACGCTCATATGGACGACACCAAACCCTACCTGACACCGCCGGATGGGAAACCCATCCCGTGTCCGCACTTCAAGCCCTGTTCCAGATTACCTGAGACGGACGACCTTGTAGTCGATAAAGTCATAGATCACAAAATTGTTAAAGGTATGCATCTTTGGAAGTTCAGCTGGAAGGGGTATGGACCCGAGGGAGACACTTGGGAGCAAGCAACCAGTTTTGTTGGGCATTTCCAGCAAGATTGGAAGCTGCGGAACAAAAAGCACAACATTGTTCTTTCCATGTCATATTTTTGAGAACGCATGGGAAACCCATGTGGTTTTTTTCTGTTTATCATTGTTTAACAATCATTCTTTCTTTCCAACAGTTTTTTTTTCGACAATTGTCAAGGAGTCGAGAGTACAACTCTTGTGAAAGTTCCACGTACAACTTCAACTTTACTGTTACCGCAGTACCGACACCGGGCGGTAGCGTGCTGCCCGGTGGAAGGGACTCAGGCGGAGGACCGCCTTACCAACCAAGCACTCACCCTCACCGAGACCAATATGAGTACCGATACGGTACACATCCACCTGCACGGCCTGCGGCTCAGGGAAAGCCTGAAGCCAGCAGCAGTAGCAGGTTACCTTCAATGCCCGCGGAAGAGCGGTCATCACATCCATCAGGATCTCGTCGTCTCCCACCCTATGCTGGTGTGACGACCCACAGCACGGCGGAGACGATGAACCGGGTGATGTATGAGCGCACCCCGGCGCCGGATAACCGTACACAGGCGTTGGGGGATGACCACTGCCGTCAACTTTTGACCATGGCGAACACCCCTCCAGCCCAATTTTATATGTGCGCCAAGGCTATGATGACCGGTTCGGTGTATTACGCCGACTCGCCCACGTCGGGATTCGCGACGGACCTTACCATGCCAGACTGGGCGTGGAAGTGTAGCACGTCAAGTACCGGTTGGCACTTACACGGCACACTTTCGTGCACACTCCCCGGATTACCCGAGGAAGAGACAGTGGAAACAGCTGTCCGGAGTGACACTCACGTGTGAAAGAAAGCATTTTTTGGTCTCCTGAACGCATGCCCCTGCGGTATTACCTTGCTCAGGATGATGTGTCTCAGTACACCGTCTCTGGGCTTCTGTGAGCCTTCGTCTGTTTACGCGGACAGACCAGTGCCACAAGAGCAGTATGTATATCAACCTCCACCCCACCCTACCCTTCCTGACCCTATGCCACGACGCCCGCCGGAGAAAAACCCTGCCGCGACGTCTGAACCTGCCCAACGAAGAGTTCGACCACGAGATGCCGCGGCAGCCTCTCGTGCGTCGCCAGCCACCCATGTGCGGGATGAACCCATTATCCCGTGGACTGGCCTGTCCGTTCGAAACGGAGGGAGAGCGTGAACAGTATGGATATGCTGTGACGATCGAACGCCAGATCGCACCCCAGACCGCGCCTTCCGCCGGACAGGGATAGCTTTTCCGGGCGGAGATGACGAGGGAGGAGCGACAGCAGTATCATACTGCTGTGGCGGCTCTCACAGGTCTACCAGCTCCAACACGATCAGGTCAACTGGTAAGGCATCAGGCAGTTGCCGTGGCGGAAGCACAACCAAACGACCTGCCATCTCGGCCGCTGGCAAACGTGTCCGCGGCCCGGAAAATCTGACACCGCAGTCACAGCGCCGCTCTCCAAGGTCGGAAAATCCCCCCGCGGCGATGCACGTCGACGCTGACGAAGAAACCTCGCCAGCGCCGGATGCGACGGCAGAGCGGGGACGTCGGGAAACCCAACCACCCCCGGTCGCACCGATGTATTTGAATCGTGGGATGGACGCCGAAAAAGTATTTGCACAAACGCCTAGCACAGGGTATGTTTCCCACCCTACCTTTTGACCAGAAAACCCAGAATACTGGGATTACTGGGAACCTGCGAATGGCTGTCCAACACGAAGGGCAAGGGTAAACGTAAAGGCAAGGGTAAGGGGAAAGGAAAAGGCCACGAGAAAGGCGGGAAAGCTTCACCTGGCAAGGACACAAAAGCCGCCTGGCCGACTGCAGGTAAAGGCAGATAATCTCCCGGACCCTCTGAAGGGAAAGGCGGGAAGGCCGCCGAACCTTCGAAGACGAAGCATTATGATATGGAACTTGTGTTTAATCACCTTGAGAGAAACTGGTTGGAAATAAAAAACGACCTCCAAAAATTTAAGGATGACGGAAACGTCATCCACCGACCACCGGATGTGGTGCTCGATGGGGTACAGAATCGTATGAACGATCCCTGCAAGCGTTTTTTCTACTGCACCGAACTTCAAGCGTTTGAGGGATACCCTCACTCGGATGAAGTCGTCCTATACCGGATGTCCGGCTTCTGGGAGCTGTGGTTGGGATACCCCTGCCAGAACTTCGGCATATTTACTGACCGAAATTGTCTGACGTATATCAACTGTCTGGGGACATGTCCAACCGATGCAACGTTCGTGACACAGTTGAAGAAAATATTCTACCACATCTATTGTGTTGGACCACTGGAAATCCAGTGGAAATCTAACCCTGCCGGAGAAACTTCAGGCGCAGGCTGCGGTAATGTTCACGTGCAATCTCCAAATCCAATTGGACAGCACGTACGGCACGCTGTTCAAAGTGGTGGACATGGAACTCGCGTACCCACAACGGTACACACTGGAATGCCAGCTTTGCAAGGAAAAGCACCTTGTGGACCTCCTTGTGTGGTTTCCGAGAACGCGAAAAAAAGCCTCCGACCTCAGAAAATGCGGGCATCTAGCAAAAAAGGAGATACACCCTGCATCAGTGCCGGAAAACCCCAGATCGGGACAGCAGAGAAAAAGTTGCTGAAACAGCACCGGCAAAAAATATTTCTGCTAGAACAATTTTGGCACATGGCGTGTATTACATACGTCCTGGCGGTCTACATCCATTTTCTGGAACACATGGCCTGCGATGAGGAGATTAACAGGAAGTGGATACCTCGGGGAAACACCGAGACTGAGCCCAGATCAAACGACCCGGGCAGACGCAGGATGAACCTGCGGCCGGAATGGCAGGAAGCCGAAATCGCCTTGCAAAAGCATATCAAAAACTAGTTCGAGAAAATCCTGAACTGGATTTCGATCCCTGTTTTGCGTAACACGAAGTAAGCAAACCTCGTTACGCTCTGCCGTTGCAAACCTTTCTGGAAGCAGAAGGCGACCACGGAGTCTATGCAATGCGTCGAGCACACTGGGGAGAACGTAATGCGTAACGGACGACGCAGAGCCAGATCCTTTACCTGGAAGCTGGGTAATGCCACCATGGCCACTACCATACCCCAGGTCCAACAGGAAGGACCGGCACGGGAAACCCATAGTTAATCTGTCGTGATGCTGGACACTGTGGCTGAACTGGCCGAGCGTCGAATACCACCGACAGGTGAGACGACACCCTTCCGAAGATCACCTACTTCACTAGTTACGACGGGTGTACCAACCCGCAGGAAAACCCGCCGGGAGATACGGTACCCCACACACCTGACGTATTACTACTCAATTTCCCTGTTTCCCGGAAACCACGTCGACAGAGGCCCCAGCGGTTGAGCCCACTTCGGCGGAAGGGAGTGTACGTCCCACCCCGGCTTTTCTACTTATGCTTTCCTGCCGAAAAGCACGTGGGGTGAGAACAATAAAATTTGTTTCCCTTTTCCCCTTTGATTGCAAAGCACAAAGGCAAAGAGAATTGGTGGGACCGCAGTCCCTTATATGAAAGTGATGTTTGCTCTTTCGCGCTTTGTAAAAGAAAGAACTAAAACTTCTATTCAAATGGGACTTCGCCCTCAGAATTCTAAATGAGAATTGCAAAGCACCAAACCATGTAACCTTGAATTAGGAAATAGTTACTTTCGCTAAGCTTTCGCTAGCTCTCAGATTCTCTCTTTGTCTTATGGTTTAACCATGCCACTGTGTACATCCCGGCCGTAGCCAGATTGTAGGCCGTAGCCCATTGTATCTGGTACACAGTGCCATGGCA
>CAAHFI010607361.1:0-14853 GCA_900893395.1 Euglena gracilis
TCCCGATGCTAATATTTATGGGAAAATATCATGGTATTTATTGGAGGAAAGCCAGAGCGTCAAACACACACTGCACCGTAAAGTGTGGCAGCGATGCGCCGGGCCCCCATGCTCTGGGGGACAATACCGTTTGGGGAGGTGTGGGGTGCAGACACCCGGCTGTCGCCCCGGCCTCCGCACCCCCGTCTTGGCGCCAGGGGGCGACTGGAGGATATGGGGGGGAGGAGGGGCCTCCCCGTGTGCAGCTGCAGCACCCAGCCCGGCCGATACCTAACCTCCCCCCCCCAGGCACTTGGCCCAGGCCATGAGTGAGTTGAGGCCAGAGGGCCTTAGGGGCCAGGTTCGCATGTTTTAGGTTTCGGGGGGGCCATGCAAAATAGGCTGAAACCCTTGAGATGGGGGCCAAGAACGCAACGTCAGACCGAAGGCCAAGTTTAGGGAGGCCAAGTTTTCGTGCAAAGAGGAGGGGGGGCCAACCGCCCGGTGGGGGGGGGGGAGGTACAATGGGGTTTGGGCTGCGACAGCGGAAGAAGCCACTGGCTCGCCTCCCCCAGATGGCATCCCACACATTCTCCGAGACAGTGCTTACTGGCTGATGGCTGATAGCCGTTGATGGTCGTGGCCAACCTGGGTCCAAGGTGGCCTGGGTTTATGAGTCGGGGACAATGAGATTTGTCCACCAGTTGGGAAGTCCAAAGCACGGCCGCTTTACCCTCGCCCCCCCCCCAGCCATCACCCACTGCTCGGACCCCACGGGCCACTTCCGAGATCAGTGCGCGGCAAAGGAAACAGGGGCAGGGAAGCCGCCAGTCAGCATATGGAGGGGGAGGGGGCTCGGAGCCAACTTGGCATTTTGCAGCAGCACGGTCGGCAAAGGGGGCTTGCCCTTGATGACACAGCGAGGCCGCGTTCAACAACTGCTTTGAAACCATTCAGCTGAAAAGATCTGCAGCAGAGCGCTTAACAGGACCCCAAGGGGGGGACCCGCAGGCATTATGCCTTTAAGTGCCTTAAAAAAGCTGAAAATTTTGGCCAAATGACTTAAAGACCCCTTAAAAAACCTTAAAAATTGGGCCTGGGGAATTTTCGAATTTGAGCAAAAAAAGAGGTCGCAAAATCTCGCAAAAACAACCAACTCTGGGGGGGGGGGAATGATTTCTGGCATTGCTTGGAACATTGTCTATCAACCCAAAGCTAAAAAAAAAATGTGCTCGATTTTCAAACTGGACCGAGTCGTTGGTTCGATGCCCACATGGCTCTTTGACCGCCCATGAAAAATAGACGCCTAAATTTTTTTGAAAACGCCTTTAAAAAGTACAAGAAAATGCTTTTAAAACACCATTGAAAACCTTAAAATTTGGTATGATAATATCATAACAATAAAATAAATGAAATAATTTAAGCCTTAAAGAATAACCTTAAAAAAGGTCTCAAAACACCATTTTGGCTATTCTTCCAGTTTCGAGTTTTTTCAGTCCTGCTCATTTGATCGGTGGGTCCTCAGCCTGGCTGGGAGCTGCTGGCTGGACGAGAGAAAACGACTCGGGGTCTGTCTCCCTGTGCCACCTTCATTTTCCGGGGGCCCCAAGGAGTGGAGTCCAAAGCCCGATTGAAGCCTGGCTGGCTGGAGCTCCCAGGGGAGGGTCCGCTTGGGAACTTTCCCGAAAGAATGTCAAAAGAGAAAAAAAAAGAACTTTGGCATCATGCTTACCACTGGCAGAGGAACATTCGAGCAATACATGCTCTGCACATCTCATGATGGCTTCGAACACCCTTGAAAAAAAAAACAATACGCTTTCGCACGCACACACTTACAGCCACAAACGGAAAGCAAAAGGAGAGCCCCCAAGCCACAGGCGTGGGCACAGTGAGTTCAGCAACGACTAATCAGGGAACTGCTCGAAATAGTGAGTGAGTCGAGGGTGGGGTTTATCCAAGTAGTCCCCCCGCCGGCTGGCAGGGGCGATTGGAGGGATGAAGGTTGAAGGGGCACAGCTCATCCCCCGAACAACAAATACTGCTAAAATATTTTAAAGTTGTATATTTAACACAACAACAACAAATAAATAAATAAATAATAAATAAATAAATAAATAAATAAATAAATAAATAATAAATAAATAAATAAATAAATGATAACAAAGGCAGTGCATCTCGCACTTAGGCTTTTTTCCTTTGTCGATCTGCGCAAATGCGCACATCGACATTTTTTAAGAAAATGACAAGATATGGGGTGCCCAAGAGCAGGTGTCACCACAGCATACATAATATAAACAACCCTCAGCAGGTGTGTTCAGAACCCTGCAATGGCTGGCTCATTAACTTAGGATACTGACTGAACGATTTGGTGAGGTGCCCAAGCCTGAAGCGATACCCTGAAACTTGTTGTGTGTGAAATTGATGGTCGGTGTGGCAAATGCGCAAATGGGACGGTGTGCACAAATGCGCACACCAACCTTTTGTGAAACTTGACATGCGTACCATTTAGAGGGTGTGGCACCACTGCAGTTTTGGAGATCCTTGAGTGGGAGGTATTCTGTAGAACTAACATAAAACCAAAGGACCAGCCTGCGGGCCCAATTTCTGTCATCGGCAATTGTAGCTGTTGAAAAACCATTTCTTAGCCCCTGAAACATCAAAATTAAAAAAACATTTAACAGCTTTATCCTTAAAAAAAAACTGAGTTAAGAAAGTCCTTCACCCCAGTATTTTGGTCCAACACAAGCACAGCAACTCCACAATCTGCTCTCCTCCTGTTTCGATCCTTCCCTTGTCTCAGAAGTCCCTGTTGCCAAGGCTTCAAAAATGAAATAGAATTTTGGTTGGTGCCCACAATTGCGAAAAAGCAATTATTTCAATAATTGATGTGCGCAATGGCGCACATCAACCACCCAAACAAACCACCAGCATTCAACAGAGGGGGGTCCAGCACCACAGGAATACAAGGCAGGTAATATCACAGTGTTGGCACATTCATTTTCCAGCTCCAAACACACTGCCATTGGGCTCTTGGTTGGTTTTAAAAGTGGTCGGTGTGCGCAAATGCGCACATCGTCCATGTGCACCTTTGCACACACCGACATCATTTATGCTGTTGTGTGGGTGCCACGGAGGGCAATGTGAATAACTTGCCACCGAATTCAACAGGAAAACCCGTTGGCAGTCCTCCTGTGTTCTGCACCCCCTGATCAATCCCCAGTGGCGGAATTTTTGAAGTCTCCATGGTTTATGTGGCAGGCGCACTTCCACTCCTTTTCGTAACCAACTTCAAAACCCTCCACAACGTGCTGCAACACTTCAAAAGCAAGCAAAGGGGTGGACCAGCCACCCCACTTCCAGAGCACCACCTGGCGCTGGCAGTTGTCACACCATGTACATATTTATGATACATATATAACATGGACATACATGTTCATATGTCTGTATGTATATGCTCATATATGCATAGATGTGTGTGTTCACATATAAACCACATACATAGTTATAGCGTATGTATTTATATATGAATACAAGCACATTGTTACATGACAGAATGCAAGCACTTTGGGTTGATTTTGACCAGGGAGGGGAGGTTCCCCCTAACCCAACCGCAACCCCACCCCCAACCCCCCACCCCCACCCCCTGACTGTCATCTGGACACTTGGTGCTGGGGGGATGGCGGCATATTATGTGGCAGGGCAAGGGGAATAAAAGTGTCCAGGTTTTGTGGCGTTTTTGGTTGTTTTTTATTTGTGTTCTGCTGGGAAATGAAAGTAGCCAACGACAGTGGCTGATTCTTTCCTGACTCACCCACTCTTTTCAAAACAAAAAAATCAGCAACACTCTCAAAAAAAATTGTCCGGCCCACCCTGGTTCGTGGTTGGACAAAACTGGTTGTTTGCAGCAGAGCAACACCCATTATGGGGTCTTATGTTTCAGAAGAATGCTTGGGCTGTGTACATATCTGTGTCTGATTTGTGTGTGTATGTGTGTGTGTGTGTGTGTGCGTGTGTGTGCGTGCGTGCGCGTGTGTGCGTGTGCGCGCATGCATGTGTGTGTGTTGTGTGTGTGTATGTGTGTTGTGTGTGTGTGTGTGTTGTGGTTGTTTGTGTGTGTGTGTGTGTGTGTGTGTGTGTTGTGTGTGTGTGTGTGTGTGTGTGTGTGTGTTGTGTGGGTGGGTGGGTGGGTGGGTGGCAGAAATTTTTTTAAAGGACGCGGGGGGAGGGGGTCCGGAATCACAACCCACCCACCCACCTCCTCGAGGGGGGGGGGCTCGGGGGGACCGGGGCACTTTTGGGGGCAAATTTGGAGTCCAAAATTTCTCAGGACTTTGCGCCCAAAAAAAAATAGGACAACCCACCTCCGGCGGGGCACCCACTCGGCCCAACCCTCCCAGGGGGAGGATAGGCTGTGACCAACCACCCACCCACCCCACTCCCCAGGTCACAAAACTTTAAAAAAAAATATCTGGTGGTTCGAAGGGTGGGTGGGTCAATGCGAACTTCTCTCATGCGTTTGAGTGAGTGTTTCACAGAAAAATAATCAGCCAGTCACAAACACCACTTTAGGGAGGCTGCCCCTGCCAATGCAGAACCAGAGAGCACGAGCCGCCCATGCCCAACGGGAGAGCTGGAGGATATCGACGAACCCCCTTCGAGAAGGAGACCTACCCCCTCGGTGGCGCACGGCATCAGCTTCGGCAAGCACCGGCCAGGCTACCAGTTTCCCAGGACCGAGGCGTTTTTGTTGGGTTTGACCCGAGGCCATGTGGGGGGTGGTCTGCTCCAACCCGCCCCTTTGCTTGATGGTCAAGGAGGGGGACCCCGCCCTTCCCGACCCTCTTTTTCGGCCTGGCTGGAAACGACAGGCAGAAAAATCCCCTGAAAAAAAGCCACCCCACCCTGGGAAAACGACACCACACAGACAGACCAGTCTGGTCGACAGACACCAACGAGGAAAGAGGTAGGAGACAGGTCCCCACAAGCAGCAAGTATGGGACCAGAGGACAGCTTCCCGGGGGGGTCTGGGTCAGATGACATTTTTGGACCCCCGGCTGACACAAAGATCTGAAAATGCTGTTTTTTTTTTCACAGACTTGCGATCAGCAGCCGGATAAAAAATGGAAGCGACTTCTTTACAACTCGGGAATTGTGCCATTTTTTTCAAAAAAATGCGAAAATTCTCAAAGAATTTATCAAATACAGATCAGTGGGTTTCCTGGGGAGGACAGATAGTAATTTTGAAGGGAAAAAACTGAGAATACTTCAATTCTAAAAATTTGCAATTTGCTGGCCAAAAAATTAAAATAAGAAAACGACAAACAAACTGGCGAAATTGCAGATAAGAATCTGGCCACAAAAAAATGAAGCTTCTTATCGAAACAATGTCCCAGCAGAACTCAAAATGGCCAGAGGAAAAACACATTAAAAAAAAGAACAAAAGAACACACATTTTTGCCAAAAATCGAAAACGCAAAAAAAAACACGTTTCCGTTCTTTTCCTTCCCCTGATGGGTTGGTGACGTCCCAGCGTTCTTTTGCCGGAGCTGCGGAAGGCCACCACTCCGGATGTATATGGCCTGCCAAGTGGGAAAGGCCGGCCCTCCTGGGAACGGCCCCCCGGGGCAGGCACGGCCAGCAGCGCCTGCCAGCCTGTCAAAGAGGACGCCCGACGTACGGCCTCCTTACCATGCAACTGTTTGGGTCGGTTTGCCAGGGGGGGAAACCCCTGGCCGCCTCAAGGACATGAGTCAATCAATATAGGAAGAACAGAAATTCAGTGTAAACAATGTCCAAAAAAAACACCAGATACCAACTCATTTCAAAACTCACCAGCAATGCTGAGAGAAAGAGGTCTAGCCAAACAAAAAAAAGTCATCTGCAGCAGCCTGCCACAAACGCACAGATACGCACACAGAGTTAAGCAATTGCATGCTCGGGGCCAAACGTCTGGGGCAACCGGAGGTTAAGGGGTCAATGGAACGTGCGGCTGGCGCCAACCGGCCGGTGGGGGGTTTGAGCGGTGATGTGCTGCATTCCCCCCAAAAAAGCAACTTGTGAACACTTGTAGTTAGTCCGCCGCAACGCTCATGCTGTGGCGTTTACGAAAATCCACGGCCGCGGCACAAGCTATTTCTTCTGCCATGGTGGTCACGGCGCAAGAAAAATATTTTCCACGGTGGACAAGACGAACGCCTAAACAGGAGAAAATGTTTGTTTCTGCCACGCCCACTGGAAAATAATTTTTGTGACCGGCTGCGCCGTGGCAGGGTTTTGTTGTGCACTGTGTCTGCACCGTGTGATCACAGTGGAAATTTTGAAAGTGCGCCGTGACAACTGCCGCATTCCAAATCCTAGTCAAAAGTTGGGCATCAAATTTTTCTGGTGCCGCAGTCATTCCCAAAGGGTTGCTAATTTGGGGTGTGGGCATTGCCGTTCTTGTTGTCACTGTGGGCACTGGGGATTGGAGATAGTGGAAACTTATGGTGATTAAAAAGCTGTCCATTGCTCCAAATCAGGAGAGACGACATTTTAAAAAGGAAGAAGTACTCAATCATGTCAGTGTCCCTAAAAAGGTATGCAACTGGGGCTTGACACTGTGACAGGTCGTCATACCGACCCGCACAAAGTACCACTTTATATTTATTTATAAATAAATAAATTTATTTATTATATTTCTTATATATTATAAGGAATAAAATATATTATATTTCTCATAAATTTTCATTTTTCTCGGTGCTTGAACAAGGTGGGATAGGTCAGGAAAAGACTTGGTCGTAGTCTTTAAGAAGCTCTCAGCGAAACAATCATGAAGTCCTGGTGAGCTTAGTTAGCAAATACAGAGGGGAGAGATAGTTTCCGGAGCAGGACAATTTCCAGAAAGACAGGGGTGCAAGTACGTAAGAGGTGACTTATAATTTGCAGCAATATAGAATTACAAGCGCAAAAGGTGGGGTTGGGCACTTCGTTGCGCCTACGTTGTACTTCGTACTTCGTTTCCGCAGAAGAGAGGGGAGAGGGATCCAGTTGCCTGCCAGACAGGGAACATTTGATTGAGGCACTGACCATCACGCTTCAGTGATGATGCTAGATGAGAACGCCAGCAGAATCGGTGGGCTGTGGCAGTGTGGGATACGTCAATTTGAATCCCATCAATAATGTGTGTCAGTTTCTTCATCTAAAGGGACAAATCCTCCACAGTTTTTTCTTCATTCCCAGTTCTGGGCTCACATACAAATGAAACCCTCACCCTCCCGGGAAAACTGTCTCCAGGCAAGAGAGGCAAAGGCCGAGACAGGTCCCAGGAGACAGGTCTGCGGGTGCAAAGGTAGGTACAGGTTCCCAAGGACATTTTCCAGGCAAAAATAAGGTCGGACATCAATCTGAAACATTTATGTGCATCAACCCTTAGACGATCCAGCTTGGTGGCGACAATTTTTGGACTATTTTTTTTTCCAAACTGGGAGACTGCAGTTGAAGAGCTGTGGAGCGAAACGATTTCTTCAAAAAAAATCTGGCCTAACCAAGAATACCCATCTGACCCAAAATCAATATTTTGCTCGAGCGGGGGGCGGGGGGCGATTGGAGGCGGAGGCAAGCGGCAGGGCCAGCAGCCCCACACCGCCCCGGGCTCGCCAGCCACTTTCAACAGGGCGGAGAGCTTCGCACCCCCCGGGGGCGGGTCAGGGCAGTCGGAACGGGGCAGCCGGTCAGCTACAGGCAGCCAACTATCGGAGCCCGCTGGGGAGGAGGGAGGAGAGAGGAGGGGAGGGGTGGGAGGGGGCAAGGACGCCGGTTGATGCATGGACTGCCGGTGACGATGGATTGGGGGAGAGGGAGCGAGAGTCCAGGAGGACAATTGCGACGACGTCGAAGGTCATCAGAGCAATTGTCCTTCCGGACTTTCTCTTCTTTCTTTCTCGGACAATTGCTACGATGACCTCGGCATCGTAGCAAGTGTGGTTTTCACTTGCCCAACCGACCTGTGAGCTGTACTCTGTCTGCTGCCAGGGGAGGTGGGGGTTTTCCCTTTGGACAAGCAGAGCAAGGACCTTGTGGCATTTAAATGGTCTCAACAAACCAGAGCTGCAATTCTGCAGAGATGGGGAGCAGGACAGCTTTGCCTTCCCAGTCACACAAGAAAACCCGACTTCAGGCTGATTTAAAACGCGCTGCCCAGGAATCGGGCGGCCATTTCCAAGAACCACTTTCCGAACAGTTTTTCGGTGACCCTGAGGTGCGTGCTTCAGGAGGCAGAGCCCTTTCCTGACAATCAGCCGAATTCCCCACAAAAATATCAAAACCATCAAAAGCATGGGAATACTCCACAAAAAATTCCTCTCGGACAACAATTCCTTTCAGACAAAAGTGGGTCGATTCCAGATGTAGCAAAGGATGAATCAAAAGGGATTGGCAGGCTTCGGTTTGACAATTTGACAGTGTGGAGTCGGCGTTTTTAGCCAGTTCGGTGATGCTTCTTCCGCATTTGTTCCGGATTTGTTTTTTGTACCCCAGACGTTATTGTATTATTTGTGTTGGCTTTTTTTCCATTATATATTTTCATTGGTTTCATTCGATTACCTGTGGTTTTTTATTCACGGATGATCTTTAAAAATAGCACAGGGAGTGCCGTTCCCATCAGTATTCTGGCTTTGTATACATGCAAAAATACCACACACCACCATCAACCAGGGGTTGTTTAAGACAGGGGGGGAGGGGGAGTCCCCCCAGGGGGCTCGGCCGGACCCACCGACCCTGCCCCCCCCCCCGGGGGTCCACAACTTAAAAAAAAACCCTGCCAGCAACACTTGCCGCACCACTTAAATTGGAATGAGGCATATTGCAAACGAGACTGGCTTGAAAGGGCGGGAGAGGACTCGCTCCCAAAGTATACCAAAATCGCCACAGCAGCAGAAGTCCTGGTGGAGCCATGAAAGGGCTGGAACACAACAACCGGCGCATGGAACGGGAAGGGAACCGAATCTGTACCTCACGGACGGGGCAATAGCAGTATAGCCGCCGCCACCCGGGCCAGTGTGTAGCACCAACTGGCCGGCATGGCTGCGGCGTTGGCCCAGGCAGACAAATGGAGAGGCGAGGCTCGGCCTCCCTCTGGGTTGCATGCAACGCACGTCCCCCGCAGGGTGCCGCCTCGGCCCAGGGAGCTGCCGGTTTCCTCGGCGCCAAACAGCTCGATTTGACCAACCCAGGAGTGCCGGGGAGGTAGGCTCTGCCCCAACCCCCGCGGTCGGTGCCTGAGAGTCAGTCATGGGGCAAAATGGGGTTTTTTTTCTCTGGGCCATTTTCTCTGGGCCTTAGGTGCCGGAGTGAATCGAGCGCCCAGGAATCTGGGTGCCTTGGAGTGCCCATCCACAGCCAGCCCCCCCCCTTTTCCCGGCATATGCACACCTCTGCACCGAAGGCCCTAACCCCAACCAAGGGCCGACTTATAAGCTTTTCCCCAGTGAAGGAAAATGGAAGAAAAAGGATGGGACGATTGCTGAGTCACAAAACCTCCAAACAACGGTTTTTTGTGCATCTCTTCCGTTACCGACTGCCATGAGAAATGTCATTTCTGACAAACTTTTCCTGCAGCTTGCAACTTGGAGTGCATATCGAACATTTTGGGGGTTGTGGCCAGCAATCCTTGGCTAATACCCCCACTGATAACTCTCCTCTTTGCTCCTGGCCAAAAACCAGTCACTTTTGGCCACACCACTGTTTAGGTGGAGGGTGCCCATCCCCTGACTCCTTGACTGGAGGGTGGGTGGTCCAACCCCTCCTCACCTGCCTTCATATTGAACCGTGGCTTCATGGGTAATTTGCTTTTGCGCCGGGGCAGTGTGGTTTGTTCCCAGGATCTGGTTTCGTTGGTCAGCTGTGAAGCTCAGCAACGAAACGTTTTTCCGCATGGGGCACTTTGTGGACAATTGTCATCAAAGCCGCCAAAAAATCTTGGCACGAAGCGCTGAAAAGAAAAAAAAACTGACTTTCTGGGGTCCCGGACACCCCCCCCCCGGGGTCCCCTTGGCAGGGTAGGGCTGGAGTCCCCGCTGTCGTGGTCAAGGGGACACCCTGCCTGCAAAGCAATGGACTGGGATGCGTTCAAATGCCAAAATCATTCTGGTGTTGAAAAAATCGGCAAACTCAACTCAAAGATAAGCGTCACCCTGGAACGCCCGAGGGAGAGCCTTGGGTCAGTCATGCCTGGCACCGAGAATGGGTTACGTGGCTTTCCCGGCACAAATGAAGGCCGAGCTACGATGTGAAGCAGGGCATCCCTCCTGGCCCAAAAATTAATGGGTGGTTCTACTGGCATTGCCGCACGGGATGCAGAGAGCCCTTTTTGGGCTGATGGTTCCGCCTTTCAAACTTTTTGGGAAATGTGATATTATGGAGGATAGGGGTGGTGTGTTCATCCTCGCGCTCATCACCAAGCTTTGAAGAGCACTGCCACATATGCGTGTGCGTGTCTGTGTCTGCCTGTCTGTCTATGACACTGTGCATGCACCAGAAATGTATAACCCCTACCCCCCCCCGGGAAGCTGTCATCTGGCAGGTTGGCCAGTACCAGGGACCGTACACAGTTTCCCGGCATGACAGTTTCCTTGGGGGGGGGTAGGCAAAAATCCATGTGAATCCATTTGCTTATATGCACGCAGATACAGTCACCGAACCTGCTGTGTGGTTTGAAAAAAAACGTTGAAGTTATCAAACTGCTTCAACTGCATATTTGCCATTTCTCTTTGGACTGGGACTTGATGATGCCATTTAATTGGGACCGCAATCACGACAAATTTCAGACATATGAATCGACTTTGTCAAATGTTCCTGCTTTCCTGCAGCATCCTGATTTCTGATGTGGCTGCAGCATCCGACACATCCTGATTTCTAACAATTGGGCAAGACAGTTGGAGGTCTACCTATTTGGTACTTTGCCTGCATGCAACGCCTTCTTCTGGCTGCGGCCAGAGTTTCTAAGGGCCCCCAAAGCGGGTTCAAAAGGCTCGCACTATCCCCGGCGGGCGAAGGATGGCCTGGCTGGGACAAACGCCACACGCATGGGGATGGGGGGGTCGTGCCCAGAGCTCCGGTGTGAGGGACGCCGCGTCTCTAGGAGTCCGAGGCGTTCGCCTCGCCGCTCTTGGTCCGCCACTTCGCCCCGCAGTGGAAGCAAACGAAGAAGGCGGGGGCAGGCCCGCCCATCCCATCCCATCCCGTCCCAAAAAAATGACTGGGGACCAGAAAGACGTTTTGCGTGTGGGAGGGGAGCTTTCAAGTCCCTTTCCGAAGGGACATAGACACTGCAGGGAGAGTCAAAAAAAGTACAAGAAGTTTTCATTCTTTACAACGTATTCTTTTGCATTTTTTTTATTTTCTTCAATTTTTGCATCGAGGTGCCCAGATGTATTTTTCAACATGAAACGTGTTCAATGCCTTCAACAATAAATGCACACGTAATTCAAAATACAGAAAAGCCACCAGCACCTATTACAAAAAAATGAAGGATGACACCCCATGATGTACAACTTTGAAACAAATTCCCAGATTTTTCAGCATCTGAAATCATGCAAACCAATGCAACCTTGAGAACTTTGGATTAAAAAACCCCCCAAAATGGGTTTATCCCTACAAAATCAATGGGTCGATCATTTTGCACCCTGCCCTCTGCAAAGTTGTGTACCCAAACCCAATGATGGATCAATTTCTCCTTTTCCTTAAGCAATTTGTGTTCTTGGCAATAACTATAATATGATTTAAAGCTTCAAATCATTGGATAACAAAAAAATGTGGCATTGTGGATGATCTTTGAAACTTGCATCATGTTTGATGTGGATCCTTCTTGTTGGGGGCCGGGTTCGATAGAAGGCAGGTTGGGGGTGGGTCGGACCTCCCCCACCCCTGGTTCAGCAGGGGGGGGGGCACCCTCCTCCTGTACTGTGGCGCAATCCAGGTGACAAAATTTCGGCCCGGCACAAAAACGCTGGGCTGAAAAATATTGCCCCCCCCCCAAAAAAATCGGCTGGAAATGCCATTTGGGACACTTTTTTGAGCAAAATCTTGCCAAAAAATGCCCGATTTTTTTTTATTTCGGTTTCGGGCAAAGCTCTGAGATGGAAAATTAACCTTTTGGGGCTCCTGGTACTCCCCCCAAGGATCGGTCCAGACCCTCCTAGCAGGTGGGGGTCTGGCTGGACCCCCCAGGAGGGGGCCTCCTTTAATCCAGACATCCTCCTTATATAGATCCCTGGAAAGATATTTGAACGGATATTTTTTGGCCAGACGTCCCCTTACAAATCCTCTTGCATGAAAGGCTGAAAGGCACTGCAAAATTGTTTCGGGGAGGTTGCCTTTGCATTCCTTTCCCGAGCTCAACTCGAGAAACCAAACCCAGCAGGCACATCGGTTTACAGGGATTTGTGAGGCAGGGGTTCGACTGATCTCGGGGGTGCACGTTTGACGGTGCTCTCTTGGTGCTGTTGACAGGGATGTTGTTGTTTTTTGTTTAATCGCTGAAAAAAATGCACGTTTAAAAAAAACCCAAACAAAAACACAAACAAAAAAAACGTGTCGAAAACGAGTTCTTTTTTTGTAAAAAACCCTGTTTTTTGCCAAAAAAAAACACGTTGAAAAAAGGTTTGTTTAAAAAAGCGTGTCATATTTGCTCTTGACAGGGACACCCGCCGCAAATGCGCCCCGCACGCATCTCGAGGCCTCTGGCCTGGGCACAGCCCTTCTTGGCCCGCAGTCGCTTCCACGACTTGCGGTGGGGGCAGCGGGTCCCTCCAGCACCCGCCCGTTCAGCTCCTTTGCCTCCGCCAGCTCCGCGTCCTCCTCGGTCTCCACGGACGCGCCCTCGGGGTACCCTCGCAGCTGCGGGCATGGCGGAGGTGGCCGCCAGGAATCCCCGGCTCTCCCCCCCCCCCCGGGCCGTGCCCCCCCCACCTTGCCAAGAGATGCACTCTTGAATGCGCTCATGTTGGCAAGGCAATACTGCCAATAAGGCTCAAAAAATTACAAAAAAATTCCGGTTCCTTCGGCGCCAGGCCAGCCACTTTCGGGCCTACTTTCGGGCCTACCCCACCCCCGGGGGGGGGGGGCTCCTGGCCAGAAAACCAGTCAATCACTCTGAAAAAACCAGTCAGTCACCCCCCGGGGGGGTTGGGGTGGGACAGGTGTTAAGCAATGGTATGGGTCCGACCCAGGGTTCCTTTTTCAAAGCCGGATGGGGGGGGTCTCCCAAGCCCATGGGAAGACCCACTTTTTTGGGGTTTCAATTTTGGTCAAAACGTTCTTTGGATGCTTCACACTGAAAATCGGCCAAAACACCACCTCTGGCGGGGGACCTACAAGCCTTTGGGCACCCCCTGGGGGGGGAGGGGGGTCCGGCCGACCTCCCCCCCCCCAGGGGGTCCAACCTTCAAAGAGGCCCTGGCCCGACTCCGTGTACAAAACTACCACTCCCTTAGTAAACACCCCTCTCAGGTACGCGGATGCGCCCTTTTTAGGAACGAAATTTCGGGCCCTTGGGGCTGCAATTACGAGGGCGGCACCTAAAAATGCCAAAAAAAAAGGACGAAATTGAACGAAAATGGCCAAACTTTATCAAGGGATGCTAAAATTGGCAAAAATAGACCAAACAATCATGGTTGGCCCAAAGTGGCCCGAATCACCCAAAAATGGGTTAAAAAAACCGGAGCAGTCACAATCTCAATTGGGGGTGCTGTTTTCGTGAGAAAGTTTTGGATCCTCGGGTGTACACTTAATAGGGGCGTGCGCAATCAGGACGATTAGGGGGGCGAGATAACCCTGGGGAAGACCTGACCTCGAACTCCGTGGGGGGAAGACCGAGCCATAGCACTTTGTAATGAAATGATCTATGGCGCCGAAGGCACAGCATTTGGCTACCATCAGATCTTGTTTCGAGGGCATGGCAGTTAGTCATTTCCGAAGTTTCAAATTAACCACTCCCATAACCACTTAAAGTTGTGAGATGCATTCAGAAACTGCTTTGAGGCAGTCATTGTTGTTGTTTTTTATCCTCTTGCATTAATGATTCAAATGATCATCAGAATGCTTCCATAAAGAAATGACTGCAAGAACAAATGAATGAAAGATTTGAGTTTAATGATATGTTTGGGGTCATTGAGGGAGAAAAGGAGGCATCACAAATTCCTTTCCCCAAAAGTGAACCACCCCAAGATCAGGAAAACGATCTTGGGAATGAAGCAAAATAAAAAAGAAATTTCCCGGAGACAAAAAAAATTAAAGCCTTGGAACGCCCTATCTGACCGTATTTTTAATTCTCCCGTAACTCCGCGTCTGGCCCGTGTTGTGGCCATTTATTCATCCATTTGGGGGTCAAAAAAAAAACCGATACCGAGACCAAAAAGAAAAGCCATTGGGACCCTGTTCGTTTCATAAAGACCTCCAGGACCAGTTGCGTGTCTGGCCCCAGATACTGCACATTTCTGTCTGCTTGCCTTTGCCATGTTCGGTCATTTTGGAATCAAAAAATTTCTCTCCGAAATCTCGAAAATGATGGCCAATCTAAGGAAACCACCGGACACCTAACAATGAAAATGAAACCCCTGGGACCATACATCACCCGCATTACCTTATGGCCAGCTGCACACCGGACCACAAGATGGGAATTTTGAATTATTCCTGACTTTTTAGTTTGTCTCCTTCTCCTTCTTTATTATTATTATTAATTACTTATTATATATATATATATATATCTTTTTCGTTCATTTTCATTTATTTCTTGATTTTATCAATCTGATTATTTTTCATTCAAACTGAATTAAAACTTTTCATTTTTGTTTCAGTTCATTTTTCGATTTTTTATTTTTTGATATTTTCCTTGTTTCT
>CAAHFI010608445.1:0-13072 GCA_900893395.1 Euglena gracilis
CCCGGCGGCAGAGGCGACCCGTCGCCGTCGGCGTCGCCTGGCCAGGGGTCCGCAGCCATCCGGCAGCCCTCCCCTCTCTGCCACCGGCTGCTGTTGGGGGCGGGAGGGGGAGGGGTTCTGGGCGTCTCTGCCCAGAGAGACAATGTAAGCCCCAACACAAAAAAATGCAGAAGCTTTCTAAAGCAAATTAAAAACCCCGGTCGACTTTTTGGGTCTGTTGCTGAGAATTGCAAGGGGGTCTTCTTGTTGCATTTCGCCGAAAATTCAGCCAGAGTAATCGTCCAAAAAGCACCATTTTTGGCAATGACATTTTGAACCCCTGGACCATTGGGTAACAGTCAAAGATATAGCAAAAACACCTGTTTTGGGGACGTTTCACATTTTAGAGGATTATCTTTTGGAATTTTTCCCAATAATCCCCAGGGGGGTCTTATTTTGAGGTGGGGTTTCTTTTGGGGTGGGGGGTTATGCAGTGCTTACAAAACTGGCGGAAACAAAGATGGCAGGGGGAAAATGAACAGGAAAATGATGGGAAATTTTTGGTTTTAGGAAGAAAATGATGGGAACATTTTTGGATTTTCCAAGAAATACGGAAATTTTTATGTTTTGAATTGGTTTGTGCAAAATATTTGGCTTTTTGTGAGCAAATTGCGTTTGAAATTTGTTTTTCTTTGATGCAGATTTTCTGAGAAATGGAGCTACAGCTGTAATGCGGCAGATACTTGTGATGTGTGTGGTGGGCACGTGTGTGATGGCGGTTTCCCTGACCAATCTGAAGTTCTATACCCTCCAGAAACCGAGACGGTGTGTTTTGTCCATCGGCGCTCTGCTTTTTGCAGGTGGTTTCCCTGTGGGCGGCCATTTTTGAAGACCACAGGAAAGGTACGCAGAGAAAAATTTGCCGGGAAAGAAAAGATGGGGAAATAGAGGTCGTTTCTCATCATTTTGTCCCGTCATTTTTGTCAGGACTACACAAATAAAGCCAACAAGTTCCCCACCCCGACCCTCAGCACGCTTCCACACCCCCAGACCCAGCCAGGGAGACAGGGGGGGGGGTGGGGGTGACGTGACAGACGGCAGGGTGCGAGCGGGGCCCTGCTGCCGAGGCCTCGGGGTCAGCCCGCCTCCCCGTCGCCGTCGCCGTCGGCCGCCGGGTCCCCGAGCCAGGCTCTCCCTCGCCGGCGGCCAGCCCCAGCCCAGCCCCGCCACGCTCCCCTCTGACTCGCCCTCCCCGGCGGCAGAGGCGACCCCGTCGCCGTCGGCGTCGCCTGGCCAGGGCGTCCGCAGCCATCCGGCAGCCTCCCCTCTCTGCCACCGGCTGCTGTTGGGGGCGGGAGGGGGAGGGGGTTCTGGGCGTCTCTGGCCCAGAGAGACAATGTAAGGCCCTCCCCAACAAATAATACAGAAGCTTTCTGAGCAAATTTAAAACCCCCGGTCGACTTTTGGGTCTGTTGCTGAGAATTGCAAGGGGGTCTTCTTTGTTTCATTTTCGCCGAAAAATTCAGCCAGAGTAAATCGTCAAAAAGCACCATTTTTGGCAATGACATTTTGAACCCCTGGACCATTGGGTAACAGTCAAAGATATAGCGAAAAACACCTGTTTTGGGGGACGTTTTCACATTTTAGAGGATTATCTTTTGGATTTTTCCAATATCCCAGGGGGTTTATTTTGAGGTGGGGTTCTTTTGGGGTGGTGGGGTTATGCAGTGCTTACAAACTGGCGGGAAACAAAGATGGCAGGGGGAAAATGACAGGGAAAATGATGGGAAATTTTTGGTTTTAGGAAGAAAATGATGGGACACTTTTGGATTTTCCAAGAAATACGGAAATTTTTATGTTTTGAAATCGGTTTGTTGCAAAATATTTGGCTTTTTGTGAGCAAATTGCGTTGAAATTTGTTTTCTTTTGATGCAGATTTTCTGAGAAATGGAGTACAGCTGTAATGCGGCAGGATACTGTTGATGTGTGTGGTGGGCACGTGTGTGATGGCGGTTTCCCTGACCACTCTGAAGTTCTATACCCCTCCAGAAACCGAGACGGTGTGTTTTGTCATCGGCGCTCTGCTTTTTGCAGGTGGTTTCCCTGTGGGCGGCCATTTTTTGAAGACCAAGGAAAGGTACGCAGAGAAAAATTTGCCGGGAAAGGAAAAGATGGGGAAATAGAGGTCGTTTCTCATCATTTTGTCCCGTCATTTTTGTCAGGACTACACAAAATAAAGCCAACAAGTCTCCCCACCCCGACCCTCAGCACGCTTCCACACCCCCAGACCCCAGCCAGGGAGACGGGGGGGGCGGGGTGGGGGGTGACGGACAGACGGCAGGGTGCGTGCGGGGGCCCTGCTGCCGAGGCTCGGGTCAGCCCGCCTCCCCGTCGCCGTCGCCGTCGGCCGCCGGGTCCCCGAGCCAGGCTCTCCCTCGCCGGCGGCCAGCCCCAGCCCAGCCCCGCCACGCTCCCCTCTGACTCGCCCTCCCCGGCGGCAGAGGCGACCCCGTCGCCGTCGGCGTCGCCTGGCCAGGGCGTCCGCAGCCATCCGGCAGCCCTCCCCTCTCTGCCACCGGCTGCTGTTGGGGGGCGGGAGGGGGAGGGGGTTCTGGGCGTCCTGGCCCAGAGAGACAATGTAAGCCCAACAAAAAATACAGAAGCTTTCTAAGCAAAATTTAAAACCCCCGGTCGACTTTTTGGGTCTGTTGCTGAGAATTGCAAGGGGGTCTTCTTGTTGCATTTTCGCCGAAAAATTCAGCCAGAGTAATCGTCCAAAAAGCACCATTTTTGGCAATGACATTTTGAACCCCTGGACCATTGGGTAACAGTCAAAGATATAGCGAAAAACACCTGTTTTGGGGGACGTTTTCACATTTTAGAGGATTATCTTTTGGATTTTTCCCAATAATCCCCAGGGGGGTCTTATTTTGAGGTGGGGTTCTTTTGGGGTGGGGGTTATGCAGTGCTTACAAAACTGGGGGAAACAAAGATGGCAGGGGGAAAATGACAGGAAAATGATGGAAATTTTTGGTTTTAGGAAGAAAATGATGGGACACTTTTGGATTTTCAAGAAATACGGAAATTTTTATGTTTTGAAATCGGTTTGCAAAATATTTGGCTTTTTGTGAGCAAATTGCGTTGAAATTTGTTTTCTTTGATGCAGATTTTCTGAGAAATGGAGCTACAGCTGTAATGCGGCAGGATACTGTGATGTGTGTGGTGGGCACGTGTGTGATGGCGGTTTCCCTGACCACTCTGAAGTTCTATACCCCTCCAGAAACCGAGACGGTGTGTTTTGTCCATCGGCGCTCTGCTTTTTGCAGGTGGTTTCCCTGTGGGCGGCCATTTTTTGAAGACCACAGGAAAGGTACGCAGGAAAGGAAAAAGATGGGGAAATAGAGGTCGTTTCTCATCATTTTGTCCCGTCATTTTTGTCAGGGACTACACAAATAAAGCCAACAAGTCTCCCCACCCCGACCCCTCAGCACGCTTCCACACCCCCAGAGGGGGGGGGGGGGGTGGGGGGCGTGACGTGACAGACGGCAGGGTGCGTGCGGGGGCCCTGCTGCCGAGGCCTCGGGTCAGCCCGCCTCCCCGTCGCCGTCGCCGTCGGCCGCCGGGTCCCCGAGCCAGGCTCTCCCTCGCCGGCGGCCAGCCCCAGCCCCAGCCCAGCCCCGCCACGCTCCCTCTGACTCGCCCTCCCCGGCGGCAGAGGCGACCCCGTCGCCGTCGGCGTCGCCTGGCCAGGGCGTCCGCAGCCATCCGGCAGCCCTCCCTCTCTGCCACCGGCTGCTGTTGGGGCGGGAGGGGGAGGGGGTTCTGGGCGTCTCTGGCCCAGAGAGACAATGTAAGCCCCAACAAAAAATACAGAAGCTTTCTAAGCAAATTTAAAACCCCCGGTCGACTTTTTGGGTCTGTTGCTGAGAATTGCAAGGGGGTCTTCTTTTTTGCATTTTCGCCGAAAAATTCAGCCAGAGTAATCGTCCAAAAAGCACCATTTTTGGCAATGACATTTTGAACCCCTGGACCATTGGGTAACAGTCAAAGATATAGCGAAAAACACCTGTTTTGGGGGACGTTTTCACATTTTAGAGGATTATCTTTTGGATTTTTCCCAATAATCCCCAGGGGGGTCTTATTTTGAGGTGGGGTTTCTTTTGGGGTGGGGGGTTATGCAGTGCTTACAAAACTGGCGGGAAACAAAGATGGCAGGGGGAAAATGACAGGGAAAATGATGGGAAATTTTTGGTTTTAGGAAGAAAATGATGGGACATTTTTGGATTTTCCAAGAAATACGGAAATTTTTATGTTTGAAATTGGTTTGTTGCAAAATATTTGGCTTTTTGTGAGCAAATTGCGTTGAAATTTGTTTTCTTTGATGCAGATTTTCTGAGAAATGGAGCTACAGCTGTAATGCGGCAGGATACTGTGATGTGTGTGGTGGGCACGTGTGTGATGGCGGTTTCCCTGACCACTCTGAAGTTCTATACCCCTCCAGAAACCGAGACGGTGTGTTTTGTCCATCGGCGCTCTGCTTTTTGCAGGTGGTTTCCCTGTGGGCGGCCATTTTTTGAAGACCACAGGAAAGGTACGCAGAGAAAAATTTGCCGGGAAAGGAAAAGATGGGGAAATAGAGGTCGTTTCTCATCATTTTGTCCCGTCATTTTTGTCAGGACTACACAAATAAAGCCAACAAGTCTCCCCACCCCGACCCCTCAGCACGCTTCCACACCCCCAGACCCCCAGCCAGGGAGACGGGGGGTGGGGTGGGGGGCGTGACGTGACAGACGGCAGGGTGCGTGCGGGGGCCCTGCTGCCGAGGCCTCGGGTCAGCCCGCCTCCCCGTCGCCGTCGCCGTCGGCCGCCGGGTCCCCGAGCCAGGCTCTCCCTCGCCGGCGGCCAGCCCCAGCCCAGCCCCAGCCCCGCCACGCTCCCCTCTGACTCGCCCTCCCCGGCGGCAGAGGCGACCCCGTCGCCGTCGGCGTCGCCTGGCCAGGGCGTCCGCAGCCATCCGGCAGCCCTCCCCTCTCTGCCACCGGCTGCTGTTGGGGGCGGGAGGGGGAGGGGGTTCTGGGCGTCCTGGCCCAGAGAGACAATGTAAGCCCCAACAAAAAAATACAGAAGCTTTCTAAGCAAATTTAAAACCCCCGGTCGACTTTTTGGGTCTGTTGCTGAGAATTGCAAGGGGGTCTTCTTTTTTGCATTTTCGCCGAAAAATTCAGCCAGAATAATCGTCCAAAAAGCACCATTTTTGGCAATGACATTTTGAACCCCTGGACCATTGGGTAACAGTCAAAGATATAGCGAAAAACACCTGTTTTGGGGGACGTTTTCACATTTTAGAGGATTATCTTTTGGATTTTTCCCAATAATCCCCAGGGGGGTCTTATTTTGAGGTGGGGTTCTTTTGGGGTGGGGGGTTATGCAGTGCTTACAAAACTGGCGGGAAACAAAGATGGCAGGGGGAAAATGACAGGAAAAATGATGGGAAATTTTTGGTTTTAGGAAGAAAATGATGGGACATTTTTGGATTTTCCAAGAAATACGGAAATTTTTATGTTTTGAAATTGGTTTGTTGCAAAATATTTGGCTTTTTGTGAGCAAATTGCGTTGAAATTTGTTTTCTTTGATGCAGATTTTCTGAGAAATGGAGCTACAGCTGTAATGCGGCAGGATACTGTGATGTGTGTGGTGGGCACGTGTGTGATGGCGGTTTCCCTGACCAATCTGAAGTTCTATACCCCTCCAGAAACCGAGACGGTGTGTTTTGTCCATCGGCGCTCTGCTTTTTGCAGGTGGTTTCCCTGTGGGCGGCCATTTTTTGAAGACCACAGGAAAGGTACGCAGAGAAAAATTTGCCGGGAAAGGAAAAGATGGGGAAATAGAGGTCGTTTCTCATCATTTTGTCCCGTCATTTTTGTCAGGACTACACAAATAAAGCCAACAAGTCTCCCCACCCCGACCCCTCAGCACGCTTCCACACCCCCAGACCCCCAGCCAGGGAGACGGGGGGGGGGGTGGGGGGCGTGACGTGACAGACGGCAGGGTGCGTGCGGGGGCCCTGCTGCCGAGGCCTCGGGTCAGCCCGCCTCCCCGTCGCCGTCGCCGTCGGCCGCCGGGTCCCCGAGCCAGGCTCTCCCTCGCCGGCGGCCAGCCCCAGCCCCAGCCCCAGCCCCGCCACGCTCCCCTCTGACTCGCCCTCCCCGGCGGCAGAGGCGACCCCGTCGCCGTCGGCGTCGCCTGGCCAGGGCGTCCGCAGCCATCCGGCAGCCCTCCCCTCTCTGCCACCGGCTGCTGTTGGGGGCGGGAGGGGGAGGGGGTTCTGGGCGTCTCTGGCCCAGAGAGACAATGTAAGCCCCAACAAAAAATACAGAAGCTTTCTAAGCAAATTTAAAACCCCCGGTCGACTTTTTGGGTCTGTTGCTGAGAATTGCAAGGGGTCTTCTTTTTTGCATTTTCGCCGAAAAATTCAGCCAGAGTAATCGTCCAAAAAGCACCATTTTTGGCAATGACATTTTGAACCCCTGGACCATTGGGTAACAGTCAAAGATATAGCGAAAACACCTGTTTTGGGGACGTTTTCACATTTTAGAGGATTATCTTTTGGATTTTTCCCAATAATCCCCAGGGGGGTCTTATTTTGAGGTGGGGTTCTTTTGGGGTGGGGGGTTATGCAGTGCTTACAAAACTGGCGGGAAACAAAGATGGCAGGGGGAAAATGACAGGAAAAATGATGGGAAATTTTTGGTTTTAGGAAGAAAATGATGGGACATTTTTGGATTTTCCAAGAAATACGGAAATTTTTATGTTTTGAAATTGGTTTGTTGCAAAATATTTGGCTTTTTGTGAGCAAATTGCGTTGAAATTTGTTTTCTTTGATGCAGATTTTCTGAGAAATGGAGCTACAGCTGTAATGCGGCAGGATATGTGATGTGTGTGGTGGGCACGTGTGTGATGGCGGTTTCCCTGACCAATCTGAAGTTCTATACCCCTCCAGAAACCGAGACGGTGTGTTTTGTCCATCGGCGCTCTGCTTTTTGCAGGTGGTTTCCCTGTGGGCGGCCATTTTTTGAAGACCACAGGAAAGGTACGCAGAGAAAAATTTGCCGGGAAAGGAAAAAGATGGGGAAATAGAGGTCGTTTCTCATCATTTTGTCCCGTCATTTTTGTCACTACACAAATAAAGCCAACAAGTCTCCCCACCCCGACCCTCAGCACGCTTCCACACCCCCAGACCCCCAGCCAGGGAGACGGGGGTGGGGGGTGGGGGGCGTGACGTGACAGACGGCAGGGTGCGTGCGGGGGCCCTGCTGCCGAGGCCTCGGGTCAGCCCGCCTCCCCGTCGCCGTCGCCGTCGGCCGCCGGGTCCCCGAGCCAGGCTCTCCCTCGCCGGCGGCCAGCCCCAGCCCCAGCCCCAGCCCCGCCACGCTCCCCTCTGACTCGCCCTCCCCGGCGGCAGAGGCGACCCCGTCGCCGTCGGCGTCGCCTGGCCAGGGCGTCCGCAGCCATCCGGCAGCCCTCCCCTCTCTGCCACCGGCTGCTGTTGGGGGCGGGAGGGGGAGGGGGTTCTGGGCGTCTCTGGCCCAGAGAGACAATGTAAGCCCCAACAAAAAATACAGAAGCTTTCTAAGCAAATTTAAAACCCCCGGTCGACTTTTTGGGTCTGTTGCTGAGAATTGCAAGGGGTCTTCTTTTTTGCATTTTCGCCGAAAAATTCAGCCAAAAATCGTCCAAAAAGCACCATTTTTGGCAATGACATTTTGAACCCCTGGACCATTGGGTAACAGTCAAAGATATAGCGAAAAACACCTGTTTTGGGGGACGTTTTCACATTTTAGAGGATTATCTTTTGGATTTTTCCCAATAATCCCCAGGGGGGTCTTATTTTGAGGTGGGGTTCTTTTGGGGTGGGGGGTTATGCAGTGCTTACAAACTGGCGGAAACAAAGATGGCAGGGGGAAAATGACAGGAAAAATGATGGGAAATTTTTGGTTTTAGGAAGAAAATGATGGGACATTTTTGGATTTTCCAAGAAATACGGAAATTTTTATGTTTTGAAATTGGTTTGTTGCAAAATATTTGGCTTTTTGTGAGCAAATTGCGTTGAAATTTGTTTTCTTTGATGCAGATTTTCTGAGAAATGGAGCTACAGCTGTAATGCGGCAGGATATGTGATGTGTGTGGTGGGCACGTGTGTGATGGCGGTTTCCCTGACCAATCTGAAGTTCTATACCCTCCAGAAACCGAGACGGTGTGTTTTGTCCATCGGCGCTCTGCTTTTTTGCAGGTGGTTTCCCTGTGGGCGGCCATTTTTTGAAGACCACAGGAAAGGTACGCAGAGAAAAATTTGCCGGGAAAGGAAAAGATGGGGAAATAGAGGTCGTTTCTCATCATTTTGTCCCGTCATTTTTGTCAGGACTACACAAATAAAGCCAACAAGTCTCCCCACCCCGACCCTCAGCACGCTTCCACACCCCCAGACCCCCAGCCAGGGAGACGGGGGGGGGGGCGTGACGTGACAGACGGCAGGGTGCGTGCGGGGGCCCTGCTGCCGAGGCCTCGGGTCAGCCCGCCTCCCCGTCGCCGTCGCCGTCGGCCGCCGGGTCCCCGAGCCAGGCTCTCCCTCGCCGGCGGCCAGCCCAGCCCCAGCCCCAGCCCCGCCACGCTCCCCTCTGACTCGCCCTCCCCGGCGGCAGAGGCGACCCCGTCGCCGTCGGCGTCGCCTGGCCAGGGCGTCCGCAGCCATCCGGCAGCCTCCCCTCTCTGCCACCGGCTGCTGTTGGGGGCGGGAGGGGGAGGGGGTTCTGGGCGTCTGGCCCAGAGAGACAATGTAAGCCCTCCCCCAACACAATAAATGCAGAAGCTTTCTAAGCAAATTTAAAACCCCCTCGACTTTTTGGGTCTGTTGCTGAGAATTGCAAGGGGTCTTCTTTTTGCATTTTCGCCGAAAAATTCAGCCAGAGTAATCGTCCAAAAAGCACCATTTTTGGCAATGACATTTTGAACCCCTGGACCATTGGGTAACAGTCAAAGATATAGCGAAAAACACCTGTTTTGGGGGACGTTTTCACATTTTAGAGGATTATCTTTTGGATTTTTCCCAATAATCCCCAGGGGGTCTTATTTTGAGGTGGGGTTCTTTTGGGGTGGGGGGTTATGCAGTGCTTACAAACTGGCGGGAAACAAAGATGGCAGGGGGAAAATGACAGGAAAATGATGGGAAATTTTTGGTTTTAGGAAGAAAATGATGGGACATTTTTGGATTTTCCAAGAAATACGGAAATTTTTATGTTTTGAAATCGGTTTGTTGCAAAATATTTGGCTTTTTGTGAGCAAATTGCGTTGAAATTTGTTTTCTTTGATGCAGATTTTCTGAGAAATGGAGCTACAGCTGTAATGCGGCAGGATATGTGATGTGTGTGGTGGGCACGTGTGTGATGGCGGTTTCCCTGACCACTCTGAAGTTCTATACCCTCCAGAAACCGAGACGGTGTGTTTTGTCCATCGGCGCTCTGCTTTTTGCAGGTGGTTTCCCTGTGGGCGGCCATTTTTGAAGACCACAGGAAAGGTACGCAGAGAAAAATTTGCCGGGAAAGGAAAAGATGGGGAAATAGAGGTCGTTTCTCATCATTTTGTCCCGTCATTTTTGTCAGGACTACACAAATAAAGCCAACAAGTCTCCCCACCCCGACCCCTCAGCACGCTTCCACACCCCCAGACCCCCAGCCAGGGAGACGGGTGGGACAGGGTGGGGGGCGTGACGTGACAGACGGCAGGGTGCGTGCGGGGGCCCTGCTGCCGAGGCCTCGGGTCAGCCCGCCTCCCGTCGCCGTCGCCGTCGGCCGCCGGGTCCCCCGAGCCAGGCTCTCCCTCGCCGGCGGCCAGCCCCAGCCCAGCCCCAGCCCGCCACGCTCCCCTCTGACTCGCCCTCCCCGGCGGCAGAGGCGACCCCGTCGCCGTCGGCGTCGCCTGGCCAGGGCGTCCGCAGCCATCCGGCAGCCCTCCCCTCTCTGCCACCGGCTGCTGTTGGGGGCGGGAGGGGGAGGGGGTTCTGGGCGTCTCTGGCCCAGAGAGACAATGTAAGCCCTCCCCCAACACAATAAATACAGAAGCTTTCTGCAAAATTTAAAACCCCCGGTCGACTTTTTGGGTCTGTTGCTGAGAATTGCAAGGGGGTCTTCTTTTTGCATTTTCGCCGAAAAATTCAGCCAGAGTAATCGTCCAAAAAGCACCATTTTTGGCAATGACATTTTGAACCCCTGGACCATTGGTAACAGTCAAAGATATAGCGAAAGGCAACCTGTTTTGGGGGACGTTTTCACATTTTAGAGGATTATCTTTTGGATTTTTCCCAATAATCCCCAGGGGGGTCTTATTTTGAGGTGGGGTTTCTTTTGGGGTGGGGGTTATGCAGTGCTTACAAAACTGGCGGGAAACAAAGATGGCAGGGGGAAAATGACAGGAAAATGATGGGAAATTTTTGGTTTTAGGAAGAAAATGATGGGACATTTTTGGATTTTCCAAGAAATACGGAAATTTTTATGTTTTGAAATCGGTTTGTTGCAAAATATTTGGCTTTTTGTGAGCAAATTGCGTTGAAATTTGTTTTCTTTGATGCAGATTTTCTGAGAAATGGAGCTACAGCTGTAATGCGGCAGGATATGTGATGTGTGTGGTGGGCACGTGTGTGATGGCGGTTTCCCTGACCATCTGAAGTTCTATACCCTCCAGAAACCGAGACGGTGTGTTTTGTCCATCGGGCTCTGCTTTTTGCAGGTGGTTTCCCTGTGGGCGGCCATTTTTTGAAGACCACAGGAAAGGTACGCAGAGAAAAATTTGCCGGGAAAGGAAAAGATGGGGAAATAGAGGTCGTTTCTCATCATTTTGTCCCGTCATTTTTGTCAGGACTACACAAATAAAGCCAACAAGTCTCCCCACCCCGACCCCTCAGCACGCTTCCACACCCCCAGACCCCCAGCCAGGGAGACGGGGGTGGGGGGTGGGGGGCGTGACGTGACAGACGGCAGGGTGCGTGCGGGGGCCCTGCTGCGAGGCCTCGGGTCAGCCCGCCTCCCCGTCGCCGTCGCCGTCGGCCGCCGGGTCCCCCGAGCCAGGCTCTCCCTCGCCGCGGCCAGCCCCAGCCCCAGCCCCAGCCCGCCACGCTCCCCTCTGACTCGCCTCCCCGGCGGCAGAGGCGACCCCGTCGCCGTCGGCGTCGCCTGGCCAGGGCGTCCGCAGCCATCCGGCAGCCCTCCCCTCTCTGCCACCGGCTGCTGTTGGGGGCGGGAGGGGGAGGGGGTTCTGGGCGTCTCTGGCCCAGAGAGACAATGTAAGCCCTCCCAACACAATAAATGCAGAAGCTTTCTGAAGAAAATTTAAAACCCCCGGTCGACTTTTTGGGTCTGTTGCTGAGAATTGCAAGGGGGTCTTCTTTGTTGCATTTTCGCCGAAAAAATTCAGCCAGAGTAATCGTCCAAAAAGCACCATTTTTGGCAATGACATTTTGAACCCCTGGACCATTGGGTAACAGTCAAAGATATAGCGAAAAGGCACTGTTTTGGGGGACGTTTTCACATTTTAGAGGATTATCTTTTGGATTTTTCCCAATAATCCCAGGGGGGTCTTATTTTGAGGTGGGTCTCTTTTGGGGTGGGGGGTTATGCAGTGCTTACAAACTGCGGGAAACAAAGATGGCAGGGGGAAAATGACAGGGAAAATGATGGGAAATTTTTGGTTTTAGGAAGAAAATGATGGGACACTTTTGGATTTTCCAAGAAATACGGAAATTTTATGTTTTGAAATCGGTTTGTTGCAAAATATTTGGCTTTTTGTGAGCAAATTGCGTTGAAATTTGTTTTCTTTGATGCAGATTTTCTGAGAAATGGAATTACAGCTGTAATGCGGCAGGATATGTGATGTGTGTGGTGGGCACGTGTGTGATGGCGGTTTCCCTGACCACTCTGAAGTTCTATACCCCTCCAGAAAACCGAGACGGTGTGTTTTTTGTCCATCGGCGCTGCTTTTTGCAGGTGGTTTCCCTGTGGGCGGCCATTTTTGAAGACCACAGGAAAGGTACGCAGAGAAAAATTTGCCGGGAAAGGAAAAAGATGGGGAAATAGAGGTCGTTTCTCATCATTTTGTCCCGTCATTTTTGTCAGGACTACAACAAATAAAGCCAACAAGTCTCCCCCCACGACCTCGACCCTCAGCAGCTTCCACACCCCCCAGACCCCCAGCCAGGGAGACAGGGGGTGGGTGGGGGGCGTGACGTGACAGACGGCAGGGTGCGTGCGGGGGCCCTGCTGCCGAGGCCTCGGGTCAGCCCGCCTCCCCGTCGCCGTCGCCGTCGGCCGCCGGGTCCCCGAGCCAGGCTCCTCCCTCGCAGCGGCCAGCCCAGCCCCAGCCCCAGCCCCGCCACGCTCCCTCTGACTCGCCCCCCGCGGCAGAGGCGACCCCGTCGCCGTCGGCGTCGCCTGGCCAGGGCGTCCGCAGCCATCCGGCAGCCCTCCCTCTCTGCCACCGGCTGCTGTTGGGGGCGGGAGGGGGAGGGGTTCTGGGCGTCTCTGGCCCAGAGAGACAATGTAAGCCTCCCCCAACACAATAAATTGCAGAAGCTTTCTGAGAAAATTTAAAACCCCCGGTCCTTTTTTGGGTCTGTTGCTGAGAATTGCAAGGGGTCTTCTTTTGTTGCATTTTCGCCGAAAAATTCAGCCAGAGTAATCGTCCAAAAGCACCATTTTTTGGCAATGACATTTTGAACCCCTGGACCATGGGTAACAGTCAAAGATATTAGCGAAAGGCACCTGTTTTGGGGGACGTTTTCACATTTTAGAGGATATCTTTTGGATTTTTCCCAATCCCCAGGGGGGTCTTATTTTGAGGTGGGGTCTCTTTTTGGGGTGGGGGGTTATGCAGTGCTTACAAAACTGGCGGGAAACAAAGATGGCAGGGGGAAAATGACAGGAAAATGGATGGAAATTTTTGGTTTTAGGAAGAAAATGATGGGACATTTTTGGATTTTCCAAGAAATACGGAATTTTATGTTTTGAAATCGGTTTGTTGCAAATATTTGGCTTTTTGTGAGCAAATT
>CAAHFI010609854.1:0-10779 GCA_900893395.1 Euglena gracilis
CCCCCCCCGGTTTTAAAAAACCCCTGGTGGATGGGTGTGCGCTGGGTTTACCCGCCTTCCCCTGGAACAAATTTCACCAAACAGGTTTTAAGCACCCTGGTATTGTGGTGCGTGATGGGGCGGTTGTCCCTGCAACGGCCACCAAAGGGGGACAGCAGCCTGTTGCCACTGCGTGACTGGCACGGTGGTGGTGGATCGCCCGGGCTTGCTGAACGTCCACGCCTTTCAAAATAAAAAAAAACTGTATGCAAATATTATTAATATGCATTTATTTATTTGTATGTGTGTGCATTACATTATATATTATACATATATATTTTATGTCATTTTGGCAGCATTTTGTTTCTGATTTTTTTTTTGCATCAAAATGGTAGAATGGTAGAATGTTCCAGCCTCCTGAAGTCAACACGGTTTTTGAAGGGTGGTCCACACGTGACGGGTTTTTCTTTCTCACCAAGGATTGCCCTTTGAGGATGGCCCTGAGGCCAAAGGGCCCCTGAGGGCCGGACCAGGGTAAGATCAGGGTTGGAAATTGGAGGCTGCCAGGTACTCAGGATTCCCCTCCTGATGTGGTTCTTTTTTTTTGCCAAAAAGTTTCGCGTTTTTTTTGCCCATTTTCGATGAAAATTGTAATACTGCTGAACACTTTGTCGGAAAAGAGCAATAGTGGTGATCAATAAAAATCAATGGCTCTGTGATGGGTCCAATTCCAGCGCAAAAATTAATGATTTCAATAAATGAAATGCAAGAAACATTACAATAACAATAATCGAATACAAAATTAAAGGAACAATAAACAAAAACCAAATAAGAATATCCATAAAAAAGATTTAAAGGTATGAAAAAAATTCAAATAAATGATAAAAAAATGGCAAATAAATGGACCCATTTGGGGCTCGGCGCGCACCTGACCATGGAGGCCCATAACGTGCCCAGGGTCTATATTTCAGGTCCGGTAATTTTCGTTCATTTGCCACTATTTTCGAGAAATGGTAAAAAATTTTTTTTGCCTTGAAACGTCCAGGAAAACAGAACAGGACAACCAGACAGGCCAAACATATTCCAATGGGGGCTGGGCGGGCATAAAATGGCGGGAAGTTGGGGTCAAATGGAGATGATTTGGAAACCAGGGATCCAGGGGTTTTGTCACTTTTTGGTGGTTTGGGTACCGTCCAAGTGAGCACACCTCCCAACCCGAAGTGCGCAACAGTGCATTTGTTAGAGGGGAATTTGCACAGACTTGTCTGATGGGGTGTTACCCTCCCTTGAAAATACGATCATGATGGGGACCTTTTATTCTCCCAATGGCTCCCCCTTTTTTAATAAACCCTTCTGCCAGCCCACGTCTTCGCTTCTCAAGCCTCCCATAACAGGATGCCCATGCCTCCATGCAATCCCCAAGGTCAAATCCAACTTTGATGATGCCTCCTGCCCTGCCTTTTTTACTCCGTTTTACCCAGCTGGACTTCCGGTGACAGGAGGCAAACACTGGTAACTTTTCCAAGCTGATTGGATCCCTGGGATGGATGTATTTGGTAGGCTTTCCTGTCCGCGTCATTGCCTGTGGGATCAAGGCGTCAGTTGATCAATTGAAGAGTTTGCCACTGTTTGTCGACTCTTTGTGCGAAGATGTGCCAGTCTGCACTGGTAGTATCTGGAGGGGGGGGTGGGCAGGGATAGATGCCAAGAAGGTGGCAAGGCGTTCATGGTGCCATTGGCTAGGGCTGCACAGCCGCTGGGGCACAGATCTTCCTCTTGCATCATCGTCTAGCATCTATAATCGCTCATTGCTCTTTCATTATGAAAAAAAAAATCCTTAAAATATCCATTCATATTTTTCTGAGCAGAGCCTATATTATTGCACACTGTGCAAAAATGTGTTTACGACATATTAAACTGTTTATTCTACAAATCGTTTTTCAAGATGATGTTCAAGGCGAAGCCTAATTCAGCTGTTTATGTTTTTTAAATGTAAGTTCTTCGAAATGAGCCAAACAATCCTGCATTTTGCCTGTTTCATGGTCAAAGATTTCCATCGCGCCCGTGCAATAAATCACCAAAAGTCCTGACTCAGTGTCATCTTGCAATGCAGCCCTCAACGAAAAGCCAGGCCTGAGGCCGTAGAGTGCAATATATCCAGGTCCGTCCAAAGGTTGCAACGCCTACATTCTACAACCTTCTTCAGCTTAATGTGAGAAACCCAAGCAGAAAAAGGTGCAGCAAAGGACGCAATGCTGTGACTACAACAGGACAGACAAAACAGGGTTTGCTTGAATGGCACACCACCCATGAGAAGGACTTTGGCTTGTGACACAACTTGGCACACCTCCAATGAATGCCATAGGGTACTGATTGCACGACACACCGTTCATGTTGCAACGAAGGAAAATGAGGGAACACCAACACCATTTTGGGTAAAAGTGGGGGGTAGCTAAAAGTGGGGGGTAGTAACACGAAGTGGCGTTGGTTTTTTTTTTGGAGGGGGGGCAACGGAATTGAGAGACTCAGCATTTGAGGAAAGACGCCTCCTCCGCTGGGGTGCCCTCCCACACCACCTGCAGCGCCCACTGACGCTGCTTCCACTCGACAGTTGGCGCATCGTCCTCGTCGTCGGACTTCAGCTTGAAGTGATGTCTGCCCATATCCCAGGGGAGGAGTGGGTGGGTCTGCCAGGCCCCCTCCCCTAGGCTGCATTTTGAATCCCAGGCAAGGACGGCCCCAGGGGGCGGCGTGTACCTGGGAAGGCACTCCAAGGCACCCAGATCAGACTCCCCCTGGCCCCTGAGGGGCTATAGGGCATGGCCAAAAGTGCCTGGGTACTCGACCAAGGCACTTCCGGGGGGGGGGGGCAGTGCCTACCCGCCCAGGCGCCCCAAGGCTTGAACCAGACTGAGATTGAGGCCAAACTTGAACCCCCCCCCCCAAACCCCAAATAGGTCCCGCAAATCCCCTCCCCCTTTCCCTGAGGGATACTCCTGTGGTAAAAAAAAAATCCTTCCCCCGTGGTAAAAAAAAATCCCCCTCGTCCATGGTGTTAGTGGCCTTTCTTGCCATTTTGGGGAGGAGCTACTGCAAAAAAAAATTCTTCTAAGGAGAATTGTGAACGAGAACAAGCGACACACCCTCAGGCTCCAAGCCGAAATTCGCCTTCAGGCCAAGCATTTGGGGGGGACAGACTTTCTTATAGTACAGATTCTTTGACAATATCTCTGGTCCATAAAAGGCATACCGGTGAGATGCACCCTGTGCAACAAAAAGAGGCAAAACACAGATGTCCAAAGGCCTCTCATGAGTTGATTTGAGGAAGGGGGGGGAAGAACTCTTTCGGGTTAATGACCAATCTCAGTACAAATGCAACAAAAATGGTACCCGCCCCCCTTTGTCGTACGACCACCCCTCATTTATGACCACCCCCCGGTCACAGGTTGCAGATCATGGGGGTGTTATGACCACCCCCCCTGGTCACAGGTTGCAGGTTGCGAAAAATTTAGCCTTCTTGCCCACGACCGCCCCCTCATTTACGACCACCCCCCGGTCACAGGTTGCAGGTCATGGGGGTGTTACGACCACCCCCCCCCTGGTCACAGGTTGCAGGAACCCGGTCGTACGACAGGGGGGGGGGTAGAAGGGAAGGGAATGGGGGCCTCAAACAGGTAGAAAAGCCACTGGATCCATGATGCAATTGGATTTCAAAAGAAGGCAATTAAGGAATGCACAGTCTTGCACTCTTGTTATTCAAACAACATTTTTTAAAAAAGGAGAATGAAACTATTTTATTTATAAATTTATAAATAAACCACAGATAATATAACAGATGCGATATGTAATGTAAAATTTATCTAATACATAAGATGTAATATGAAGCATGCATTTACACAGCACAGAAAACATACAGGTATGCAATACATGATTTATAAGATGTAATATAACATATGCAATACACGATACATAATGTATGTAGACTACAGAATGTAGAAAGATAACATATAATGTATGATATATAATATACAATAAATGATGTATAGCATAATATGTGGTTCAACAACATATGTAATATGTTATATAATTTAATTTAGAGCATAGAACATAGAACATAGAATATGGAATATAGAATGTAGAATATAGAATTCAGGATGTTGAATATGGAATATGCAGTTAACACATAATACATAATGCCTAAATGTACGATGTTAACATAAATTATATTATGAGCAACACATAATCTAATGTTATCCATATCGCCACACATAATATGTCTATGTCTCTGTATATGTCTTAAATAAAACAAAGTGTTTTTGAAGCAATGAAATATTTTATGCTGATGAAAAGGATATATAATCACTGCAGAGGATCCTGGTGCTTCGGTATTGCCTGGTCATGGAGTGCAGGGATTGACAATAAAGGCAGAGTGCATTGCTCAGAGGAGGTGGTGCCTCCAGTGGTGGCTATTCCACCAGATGCCAGGAGTTGCTTCGGTGTGGAAAGACCAGTGGCACAATTAAACGGGAGTGATGTGGGTTCAATTCACCACTCGGGTCACAAGGGACGGTTGTTCTTTCCCGTTAAATACTAAAGTAATTCCTGAAGGGTTGTAAACACAAATCCTTTTTGTAGAGATATACACATTGACAATTTTATTTCGGATATTCAATTTTTTCCTCAAATGATATTTTGTCAAATTCAGCTGAATGCATTGAATGCTGATTTTTTTTTAACCCTGTTCCACCCTCAGACTGGCCTGGCCTTCAGGCATCGCGGCTGTGCTTAAAGGCTAGAAATGTATTTTCCCATAATATATGATCTTTTGGAACGGCTGATCCATCTCGTCAGTCCTCCCCCCCTGGTTGAAGGGGAGCTGGTCAGGTGCCCTGCGAGGGTGTCCTCGTGCGTTCCCACAACGGTCCTATGTGCCCTCCGGTGGAGCACTTGGAGCACTTGGGCAAATATGCTTCCATTTGGAGGCGCAGCCGTTCCAGATCCCTCCACCAACATTGTTGCAGGTCTAGCAATGGCTAGCGGCCCGCAGGGGGGCATCCCCGAACCACAGTCGTTTCGGGTCCCTGCTCAGCAGCTTCAAGGTTGAGGGCGTCGGGGCTAGCGCAGGCCGAAGGCGGCGACCGGCACGTCGGCGGCGACCACGTGGATCTGGCCGGCAATGGGTGTGCCCTTCTCCGCCTGCAGGACAGCCGGCCTGACTTTGGCCTGCTCTGCATGCACACTCCCACGTTGGACTACATGCCGCAGCAGTGTCGTGGGCCATCACGTCGATGTGCTCGCGTGGCAAGTTGACGCAGGACGATGGCTCGTGCGAATCCAATGCAGGAGAATACGGGCGGGGTCCTCCGTGATGGCTTCCGAGAGGCCGAGTTGTCGAAGCGCACACTCGACAAGACCGGGTCACCAAAGCGGAGAATGACGGCGTGGACGCCTCGTCGCGCCACTCTAGCAGCCCAGCATTTCCTCCCAACATATTAGATGTTTTTTTTCATGCAATTCCTTAAATGGACGCATATAACAATGAATTTTCAGAATTCTGAACAGATTGACGGATAGCAAACAACTTTTTTTCATTTCTTTGTCGATTTTTATTTGTGGTGAGAGATGTTTGCCTCCACGAACTGGCGTAGGTCCCTTGCAGTTTTGTGAAATGGAACCAAAACGTAAGGTGACGTCTCTGGTACAAAGGAAAACCTGTCACAACCCTTTGCAACATTTGTCTCTCAAGTTATGTTGCTCACCAGCTGAAACATTCAAATTTTTTGTCTATAATTTCAGTGATACCGAATAAATGACCAGGTTCCAACCACATCCAGGCCAAGAAACAGTGATTGCACACAACCCCAAAGTGAAGCTCTGTAAGTTTTGCAGCCTCCGCAACACAGTCTTGGGCAGAGCCAGCGGACGGACCTTCATCCGGGCCTCCTTTTTTTTCACAGTATCCTCGTTCTTGAGGATTTTCTCTTTCTACGTAAGGAATGAACGCTTGACAGAACGGCACCTTTGACAGAACCCCAGCCGCTTGCGATTGAACGTCACTTGGGACCTTCGGTGTTCGTGTCCCGTTGTGCGGGGCACCACAACAAACCCACCACACAAGCCATGCAAGCTGGGTGCACCCATGGATTTAACCACGCGGGTGAAAACAGGACACCTGGCACAGTCTCCCATGCGCTTAGAGCAAGGCCCCTTTTGAATGTGGCATTGCTGGTTTTGCTTGCTCCTTGCGTTACCTGTTACCTGTTGCGCACAAAGTGACCACCGCCCAGCCGGCTGCTGGCTTGACTGGTTGGAGGGTAGTCCGCCGACTTTCAGCAAGGCACCTGTCTTGCAAAGACTTTTGCTGGCTTTATGAATCTGCAAAGCCGACGATCCCCCTGGCCGGACTCGGACAAAGCCGGAGATGGGGGGGCCTTCCCGATCTAACACAACAATTTTTTTCTATATATTGTATTGATGATTACCAATAATCTTCCATCGACGATTGGGAACATATATTATTACGAATCAATAAGTGTGTGATGATGTTTGCACATCATTTTGAAAATCAAAAAAAATATAAAAATAGTGGTATTTTATTTAAATTTGATGTTGATGATATATCTATGAATAATAACAATGATATATCTATGATCAAAAGCAATGTAATAATATTTCAAATATTAAGTCGACAATCAAGAAAGTAAATTGAAATTATGCTTTTTTTTGCACTTCCAATGAAATCGTTAATAAGTTTGCTTGCTCAGGGGTGTCCACAACCATCGTTTTTTTTTTTGCATGAAGTGTTGAATTTATGAAGTCATTTTTTTCATTTTTCAATTTTTGAAGTCAATTTTTTTTGTAATGGAAATAATTTTTGAATTTATTTATATATTTAATCTTGATGAAAATTGAATAATCTTAATATCAAAACAATTCCTATTAGACAAATAAATAAAAAAAATAATAAAAATAGAAATATTATTTACAGCAAAGTCATTTCAGATGGTATAATCATTTTTTTAAAATATTGTAGAGAATTTTTGTTATTATGTTTTTTATTTACAATTTGCAAGGGAGAGCCTTGACGTGGGGACAAGGGGACCTTTCCTGTGTATCCTGTAGCTAATTGTGTATTCGTGGACAAGTGGTGTAGGGCTTATCCCGGGTCGTATTTCATCTATATTCTGACAAAGGAGGAGATTTATTCGCAGCGTGTGGGATTTTCAACATATTCTGCAGCCTGTCAGCGCTTCGAGCATTTACCACAAAAAGCCTCCACCCATTTTCGTCTCTCCTGCCCCCTGCCTTACGTCGGCTATGATGTATTCAAACACTAGTTTCTTTTCCCAGTTCAATGCTGGATCTCATGGCGGAAAGCAACCTGGAGATGACATCGCTTTCACAGAGGGAGGAACAAATAAAAAACAACAACGGGATAATTCTTTTAGGTGTGCCTCATGCTCCCCAGTTGTTTTGTAGGGCCGAGGGTTGGCGGCTCTCCTTCACCGCAGACCACCACCAGCTCCTGCACCATCAGCTGCAATGCACATTATTACATATTACACATATATTGCACATTACATAATATATACACACACATACAAAAAAACATATATATATATATATATCACATTCATATTGCAGACTGCATATTTATATATATTATGAATTACATTACATGATATATAATGTAATTATATATTATTACAAGTCAGTGAAAGAGAAAGCAGTCATGGCCTAATGAGCCAGCCCGCTGAACGACAAACAATGCGATTTGAAAATATTTGAAATGTTTTTCACACATTTTTGTGTGGATCTCAGGTGGATGGAGCGACCCGTAATAGAGAGAGAGAGAGAGACAGAGTAATCGAGATTTGGGGGGAGGACAGTCATTCTCCACACAAGTGACGCTTCGGCCCAGCTTGCTGTTGCGGGGGTGCACCACTACCATTCCGCAACTCCTGGAGTCGTGGCCTGGGTCAGCCTCAGTTGGGCAGCTATGGCCTGCTGCGCCGGCGGTCCACAACGGACTGTGTTTATTTCATTTTTCGTTTTTCATTTGCATCCCCCCTTTTTTTTATTTTTCCACTTACAGTGTGGCTAAAAATCACGGAAGACAGAAATTTTGGCAAAATACCCAAATTTTGCCATAATTTTTTTTCTCGTAATTTTCTCACTCCGTCGGTTTCCGACGCCCTCTTGGGAAGCCGCAAGCACAATGCTGGGACGGCCATGCTTTGACTCCTCAGACTCAATGAAAGCACACTGTGTCTTCGTGGTCAGCAAAACAACCGTCACACACAAACTCGTCACAGCGAACACATTTACGGGCTGTTTGTGTGCTGCATTCACAAAGATGTGTGGGCTCAGCACGAGGGATGCTTTGAGGCAGGGCGGTTCTTGAGCAAATAAAAAAAATTCCGCTGTCACAGCACATTCAATAAAAATGACCTCCTTCATCGTCCATCCACCCAAAAAGGAAGAAAATGCGTTTTGTGACGTTTTATTTTTTGACCCCGTTCAAGTCCTAGGTTGGCTCTTGGCTGTCTTGAGAAATGAAAAAAAAAACTATCCCGTCCCTCATGGAAAGGAAAACTAAAAATTCCTTCTTTTAATAAGCAGAGGGAAGAAAGCAATTTTTTATTGGAAAAAACCAGGTTTTGCCAAAATTAAGTTTCCCAAAAATAAAAAGTTTGCCAAAATTTTTTTCTCGTAATTTTTTTTTAAAAAAATTTAATTTTTTTTGCTGTAATTTTTGTTTTCCGTAATTTTTAGCCACACTGCACATGTATTCGCAAAAAAGGTTGGTGCAAATTGGAGTATCGTAGAGCATCCTCGTTCCAAAAAAAAAGTCCATCGAGAACGCTGCTGTGCGATGCCTATCCCCTCAATGACCTCCCGGACGTTGGTGTGTGTGTGTGTGTGTGTGTGCTGGATATGATCCAGATTGAAAGGTGTTGCTGGGCAGCATGGGTAACCGTCTCCACCAGGCAATTGCAAAGTCGTAAGGTTTTTATTCAACAAAGCCATGATGCAGCGTGTATGTGTGCGTTTCCATACCACACACCACCTGTAATCTGCGTGTGCATGCACCTATGCACGTTGGAATATCTAACAACATATCGACAGTGTGGAAGTCCTCTACAGTTAGACAGTGGTCTGTGCTTGATTATTGCGCCAGCCCACAGCTGGTGTTTTCCGATGTCGCCACCGTTGCAATCAAACCCTGCTCAGGTGTCTCCTCGAACCCTTCGCTGGAGCCCAGTACATGGATTTGCTCAACGCCTTTGTATGTTTTCGGTTTGCACCAACCAAAAGTCCGGTCTATCCCGCACCTTTTTCCAGTCGAATCGCTTCGGCCATTGCCAGCGGCTGTTCTTTTCAGCGCAGTTGTCTGGAGAAATGAAAATATGTCATTCTTTTCAGTGCACCAGTTCAGACAATGGAGGCGGCATTACTGTGGTAGCACATAATGGGCCAAAAATGTGTCCTTTGTTGTTGGTTGCTTGAAATTAGCTTTGCCGAAAGTGCAAGGTTTGACCGCGTGTTCGCCCAACACCCAGAGAGGGGGGGGTAAACACTGGATTCAATCTGGAGCGGTTACCGAGGGGAGGGAGAAGGCATTGAAAATTTGCTTCCAAAAACACGTTGGGAAAAAATCCTTTAAACAGGTGGAGAAAAACGGCAACAAAAAGTGGCTTTGTTGCTGTCAAGTCACATCATTCCGGTACCCCTTAAAATGGACATTAAACTGTTGATTTTGTTCCCTGCAGTCACTTATCTGTCTCGATTTGAAGGATGCTTGTTTCCACACCCCAATAAGGCCAGCCCTCAGGCCATTTTTAAGACATCAAGTGCGGGTGCACTCATGGGAGTTCCTGGCAAGCGTTATTGGTTTAAACGTTATGCAACAAATTTTCATGGGTGTGGAGATAGCATTTGAAAACCTTTTCAGAAAAGAGGGTATAGGTTTTCAGGTTTACAGGTTTTCCTGTGAACCTGAAACAGTAAACCAGAACATTTTTCAAAATCATGTCAACTCAGTGGTCAGGGACGTCACAAAATAAAGGTTCAAAATCAATATAAAAAGGTCCAGTGCGCATTCACCCAAATAGTAAATCATTTGGGTTTTCAACTCAGCTTCCAGGAAGGAAAGTTGCAGGTGCCGTAAACCATAAAAAGAAGAGCTGGGCAGAATTGTAAAAAAAACAACATTTCATGTCAAAAAGACAACTGGTGGCCATTTTGGGCCAGATAAGGTGCAACCCAATGGCCCTGGTATTTTGAAGGGCTTTCACGAAGACAAAACTTTTAGTGGCAAATCACACAACCTCAACCGAAAGACTGAAAACTGAAAACAAAACAGACCCAGCAGCTGGAAAGGAAACTGTGTCAACAGTTGTGACTTGTTGCTCATGCGAGGGTACTCGGAGTAGAACATTATTCCCAGATGCACTGCGGACCGGACAACTGTCTCTTCTCTTGATATCGGAAACATACGTGCCTTGCTCTGACCACGTCTGATGCCGTTGTCGAGTCTGCATTCGTCATAGTCCCGTTGCGTTGGGAGGACATGGTGTCGCAGAGGGGCGTCACCCCACTTTGCATCAGTGCACCAAATGGGAACTGACCACAGCTGCTTGATTTCTTTCCTGCAACGCTGTCCGCTCTTTAGCGGCATCAGGGAACAATGATGGGTGGTCTGGTCTGGTACCCGCCAGCCACGCCGCATGCCCTCCCCCGCCCCCACCCAAATGCTGCCTCGCATTCCAGCCACCCCTCAGCCAGCACCCCACCCCC
>CAAHFI010609917.1:0-10097 GCA_900893395.1 Euglena gracilis
TTTCAGAATTCCGGCAGCACAGAAGGAATGTTCAAAAAATCGATGCCCCTGAAACACAGGAAGGAATAAGGGGGGGGTCGCCTTTCTGAACTGCCAGCCCTGGGAAAAGAAAGACCAACGCCGTGCATACCATTCCGGGGCGTGAACTTTGTGGTGCAGTCAAACTTGATTAATGGCAGGGTGCTTGAAACTGCCAAAGAATGGGGAATGAATACTTGGGGGAATGCAGGGGGGATTGATATCGAGGCATTCCGAAAAATTCCAGAAAATTATGGAAGGATTGCAGAAAAATTAAGGGGGAAATTGCAGGAAAATTGCGGAATTACGGTTTGAGAATGATTAAACTTCTGTTGGAGGGACTTGCTGTAAATTTTGAGCTTTTATTCACACAAACCAACAAAAAAGCCCAAAAACATGGTCTTTGTGATGATAAGAACATGCTGATTCTGGAAATATAGAATTCCTTGGGCAAGAAACCTAAAAATGGTAAAAAAAATGCTAAAAATATATATCAAAATATGGTCCAGGACGTGGAGTTTTTCTAAGTCGGCATTATTTCTCAGCAGAAATTGGGGGAAACCAAAAGAATGGCCAAAACTGCCAAATTTCGTCAAAAGTTGCAAAATTTGGCAGATTTGGCAAATCCGTGACGAAAGGTTCCCTGTGAAACGTTCAGGAATGGCCGGTTCAGGTTCATGCCAAAAACATTGTGGAAAGGGAAAAAACTGCGCAAAATTGTGCGAAATTGCGGAAAATTGGAGAAAATTGCGGAAATTGTGGAAAAATGCAGATATCAATTCCCCCCTGACTTTTGTCACCACTGTCTGCAAACATACATGCATTCTTATACGGAAACAGACAGGAATGAATTTTTTTAAAAAATGTTTTGATGATGTGCTGGGACACTCGGCAGCGGTTGCCGCTGTGGACTGGGTGAGGCTCTCCGTCCCCATCAGTGCCGCCAGCTCTCGGGCTTGGACCTGCCTCTCCCGGTGCCCCTCCAGCGGAAAACCGCTCTGTACACAAAGCGCAAGGGAACAAGGAAACTTGTCGACTCGGTTTGGCATCGCCCCCTCTCCAAAAACGTTGTAGAGCAGCAAGCGATGGACTGAGCTACCGTTCAGTGAGAAGCCGTCAGAGTTCTCCAGGCGTGATTTTTAGGAATTCAGGTGGGCCCGGAAGCGTAACCCAGGCTTCGACATAAAGGCAGATGAGGGTGGGTCAGGCCCCCTGATCGGGGGGGGGGACAACCCCCACCTAAACAGTAGCGCAGTTTGGCGACTGATTTTCGCCCGGTGTGAAGCGCTGGCCAAAAAAATTCGCCGTCCCAAAACGGCCAAAGGTGCCGTTTTTGGGCACTTTTTGCACAAATATTTGTCAAAGTTGCCAAAAAATTTTCGGCGCAAATCGCCGGAAGAAAAAACTGACGTTTTGGGGGGGGGTTCCGGGTACCCTCCCCAGGGTTGGTCCAGACCTCCCCTTCATAGGTGGGGGTCTGGACTCCCCAGTCCAGGAGGGGGGGACAACCCCCCTCCACCTACCTCCCCCCCCCTGTCGTTGACACGCCAATGTTCCAGGAGAGTGCCGTTGACACAGGGGGTGTGTCAACGACACGCCGTGTCAATGTCACTGTGATTCAATAGGTAGTGTTCCAGAAAAGTGTCGTTGACACGGGGGGGGGGGTGTCAACGACACGCCGTGTCAACGACAAGGGGGGGAGGTAAACCCCATACACCCTCCCTCAAAGCGTGCTTTACCTCCAACCAGGGTTTTTTTAAGACCGGGGGGAGGGGGGGTCCCCCCCACCCACCCACCCCCTGGGGGGGCCCCCCGGGGGGGGGGGGGTCCCGGGGGACCCACAAAAAATGGCTGAAAAATCGCGAAAAGTGCTAAAAATAGAATTTTTTCGGCGCCTGCGGCGCCGAAAAGTAACCCCCCCCCCAAATAATACCCCCCGGGTATTATTTTTTTCGCCCGAAGTCCCGGCCCAAGGGGGGGGGTATTATTTGGGGGGGGGGTATTATTTTTTCCAAATTTTCGAAATTTTTCGAAGTCCCGTAAAACCCAAAATAGCACCCAAAACCCCTTTGGGGTCATTTTTTGCACTTTCTTGTGAAATTTACCATTTTATGGAGGTCAGATGAGCCAGAAAAATTGATTTTTTCGTAATTTGTTGTCAGAGATTGTGGTTTTTACCGACATTTTCAGGTCAAAAATCCGGGCCTTCGGCCCGGAACAGGGGGGGGTATTATTTCGGCGGCCGAAGTCGGACCCCGAGGGGGGGGTATTATTTGGGGGGGTATTATTTGGGGGGGTATTATTAGGGGGGGTTTATATCCCACCCCCCTCCGGGGGACCCCCCCCCCGGGGGGGCTCGCCGGACCCACCCACCCTACCCCCCCCGGGGGTCCAAACTTAAAAAACCCCTGCCTCCAACCCTGGGTAGGGTGTTAAGTGAGGGTGGGAGGGGGAGGGGGATAATCCAGGACCCCTCCTCCCCGGCAAAAAAAAACAACCCCGGCGCAAACGGCAAAAAACGGCGCAAACTCCATAATTTCTTTGAGGTCTTCAAAAGTGTCAGAAATTGTGTTTTCAGGTGATTATTCTCCAAATAGACAAAAACGGGTGATAAAAAACATACGTCTGCTGCACGAAGCTCCAGAAAAAAAAATTGGGGGTTGCTGAGCTCTTATCCCGTATGGGTGAGAGTGAAGCTTACCCCTGAAGAAAAGGGGGATGGAACCCCCCTCCCCCCTGAACCGGCGGATTATCATCATGATCCCGGCTCCCCCGGAATTTTTGTTCCGGTGGCGAGCGACTGGATTTCAAATTTCCGAATCACCTCTGTTTGACCCCAACTCCCCGCCAGGCCCAAATTATTCACGCGTGAAGGGGTCCAAACTGGGTAGGATTGCCGCCCCTTCCGACTCTGCAATTTCGCCGGGTCCAAAAATTGGTCAAAAAATCGATTTTTCAAAAACATCTTGAAAAAAACGTACATTATCTCCGGAAATGCCGGTCTGACCAAATGTGCCCCTGGAGGCCCTCTATCGCCCCCCCCCCCCCGCCGTTCGCCGTTTTGGCCGCCGACACGCCTGGCCCGTGTTCTGGCACGCTTTTGTGGCCCAAAACGGCCATTTTGGGGTGTTTTCGGGGCCGTTTTTGGCGCAACAAATCGATTTTTTAAAAATATCTCGCAATGAAGCAAAATCAAAGAAAATGCCCGGAGAGCATAAATGAAGCCCTTGGAATGCCCTATCCAACCATGCTTTACTCCCCCCAACTCTTCATGTAGGCCGAGTTACGGCCATTTTTCGGCCAATTTTGGCCCATATCTGGGGCCATTTTTGGGCTGTTCTCAGGGTCAAAAAAATCGACGTTTCCAAAGCATCTCGGAAACGAAGCAAAATCAAAGGAAATGTCCGGAGACCCAAATTGAAGCCCTTCGAACGCCTACCTAGCCCGAAATATGGCCGATTTACGGCCCAAAACAGCGCGGCAGGCTTGCAACTTAGCCGTTTCGGCCCTTGTTTGGGTCAAAAAATCAAACTGAACTAAAATTTCTCAAAACTGGTGGGAATCAAAGGAAATGTACTGGGACCGAGTTTGAAGCCCTTAAAATGCCCTATCTAACAGTATTTTGATTTCTCCGCAACTCCCTGCCTAGCCCGAGTTACGGCCATTTTTTTGGCCGATTTTGGCCACTTTGTACAGTTTTGGCCTGTTTTGACTTGGTCGTTTTAGGACATTTTGGGGTTAAAAAAAAAGTCGAAAAAATCGATGAAAAGTTTTGCCCAAAACCATCTTTTTTGGCCTCCCGGACCCAGAAAAACTGTTTTTGAGCCAAAAATGAGACCCCCAGCACCCGTTTTTGGCCCAAAACCCATGGATTTCGGGTAAAAAAAACACCGGGTCAAAAAAGTCGAAAAAATCGGGAAAAAAATCCCTGAAACCATATTTTTTCAGGCCTTCCAGACCTGGGAAAACTTTTTCGGGCCAAAATGAGTGTTTTTTCGACCCCCCCCCGGCCCCCCGTTCTTTGGCGGAAACCCATGGAGTTTGGGTCATTCTGGGTCAAAAAAGTCGAAAAATCAAAGAAAAGGGGTATGGGGGTTGTGGGTCTATGCTCTTAACATTTCAAAAATTACTGCAAATTACCGTGAATTGCAGGTGAAAATTGAAAATCATAAATAATGCGAAATTTGCAAATGCGCCTTTTCAACCGTCCATTACGCGCAATTTCCATTAAGAGCTCAGCACTGTGAAAACCTGGTCCCCAGACCCCCTCAAGCCTGAGGGGGCGGGCGTCTGGACCCCCCCGTCCCCCTAGGGGGGTTCCCTCCCCCTGTACAAAACCGACGCTCACTTAATACCCTGACCTTGGGCCTGAAGCCAATTTAGGTGCACCAGCCTGCATCCCTTTCCTGCCTCCTTTAAACCCTTGCCAACCAGGGGCAATCCACCACCGACTCAGCCAGCCAAACGACGCAGCGCGAGACACCGGCAGCGCTGAGGACGGCGCTTATGGGCTGGCGGCGTCCTGCACAGGGAGTGGAAGACGGGGTGATGGGGTCAGAAATACTTCCACACCTCTCGCACCTGGAACCTGTTACCCAGCTCAAAGAAGCACAATCTGTATTCAGCCATTCCCGGGTGCCATCTTGTGTGTCCAAATCTTTCCCCGAAGGAAAAAAATGGCCTAGCTGGCTTTCAATCTCCTTGAGAAAATGGGCCCTGCTTACTTATCTGTGCAACACGCCTAAAATATTGGAACAACTGGTCAAGAAAATATTACATGCCAAATAAAGGGGAATTTTCAGGTTTGGGGAGAAGGGTTAGGGTATATGTATTCCCAAATATGCTTTTGGGTGTCTTTTTTGGAGGAGTTGTATTTCAACTCCTCCAAAGGTGGGAGATGCCTTTGCTGGGTGCCTGCCCATATTAGCCCTCCCCATATAGGGGCTCCATTTCCCCTTCCTCGCAGCTGCCCCAGCACACCTCTGCCGCCTCCGCAGGCAGCGCTGCCACCTCCTTCGGGTGCAGCACTGTGCGGACCTCCGCAATGGGCACTGCGGAGACGCACTGCGCGTCCGCAAACTCCAGCGACAATGGGCGTCCCCCTCCACCTGTCGGGGACGGGCCATAGGGCCATGTGCCTGCGCCTGCGCGTTGGTGACACGAGTTTGTTGTTATCCTGCTCATCTAATGCCAATCTGTCGGGGCTTCTGTTTCTGGTTTCCCCGTCGCTTCAAGGTTTTTGTGGCAACAACCATTGTGGGGTGCACCAATTAGGCAGAGCATCTCACACTTAAACCATTTTTCTTTGTCGGCGTGCGCAAATGCACACATACAAATTGTGTGATCGCCAAAACCCAAATTATGTGATCAGGATGCGATGTGGTGTCCCAGGATGGGCAGATGGAAACAGGGACTTTGAAAGTTAGGGTGTCCAAGTCCAGGTGTCAACAGCACTGGGGCAGCACGTGTGTGTGTTGTGTGTGTGCGGTGTGTGTGTGTGGAACCTTCCAATGGCTGCCTCATTAACATGGGATGTTGCTGGAAAAATTTGGGAAGGTGCAACTATGCTGAAACAATGACCTGAACCTTGATGCTGTGAAAAATTAGAGGTTGGTGTGCGCATTTGCGCAAGTGCTCGGCATACACAAATGTGCACACCAACCATTTGCGGAAGTTGAAAGTGGTGAATGTGCAAGTTGAAAGTGGTGCATTTGTGGAATTGCACAAGTGGTCAGTGTGCGCAAATGCGCAAACAGCCTGTGTAGTCGGTGTGCATCAGATGATGGCACACCGACCACTTGTGCAACTTCACACACATACCATTTAGAATTTACTGCATTTTCAAAAATCCTTAAATGCAAGGTATTTTGTAGAATTGGACCAGCAGTCTGGGGCCAAATTTGGCATCAACAGTTGACCTTAAGAGCCACTTTGACCCCTGAAACATCAAAATGAAGGGTCATTACAGGTTTCATTAAAATTCATTTCAAGGTCCCTTATTCAGTCCCGACTGAGGCACAACCATGCATTGGCTGGGAATGGACATGTCCACTGACTTGAAAATCTTGGTGTTGAGAGTGCAACACAAAAGAAATACAACCCTGGGTCCACTGTTTTGGTCCATTGTCCCAAGGGAGGTCTTTGCAGAGGATTTCGACTTCTGTATTGTTGCTGAAAAATCCACCAAAAAAAACTTCCCATGGGAGGTCCAAAATAGGCATTTTTTGCAACAAGCAAAAGTTGTGCTAAAAATGCAGTTTTAACACAGGCAAAACGAGTGAAAATAAAAAAAAAATCCAAAAAATCCCATTTTGGGGGTGGCATTTTCGCAGGGGAGGGTGAGGGGGTCTTATTTTGGGGGGGGGAGGTCAAACTTTCGGATTTTTGCTGAAATTTAGCAAGGGGCTTATTTTGGGGGGGGGGAGACTTATTTTGGGGCGTGTATGATGCATTACCCTGACACTGATCCTGTCCCTCTCAGACATACCGCACAACCAGGGATGTACGGAAAGCCCTGAGGGGGGTCCGGACCCCCTGCCAACATGGAGGGGGGGACCCCTCCATGAGGTGGGGTGACAGGTCCACCCCTTTGCTTGTTTTCTGAAGCCCTGCAGCACGTTGTGCAGGTTTTTTTTGAAAATGGTTACAAAAAGAATGGGTCTTTTTTAGATGCAACAAATGGAGGTGGTCACTTGTTGAGTTCGGTGGGAAATTGTCCATCACCGCACGGATTTCCAAGGCTCTGTGACACCCACGCAAAAATGACGTTGATGTGTGCAATTGCACAAATGGACAATCTGCGCATTTGCGCACACCGACACATTTCAAATCCAACCAAAAGCCGAATTTGGTGCTAGAAATCAAATGTGATGAAACTGTTTGCTTCCCTCCCTTGTGATGTTGTGATTCAGGACCCTGTTTTCTACGAACATTGCTGGCATTTTTGGGTGGTTGGTGTGTGCATTTGCAAACCGTTGAAATGGCTGATTTGCAAAATGTACACACATGTTGTGCTCAAAGAGGAGGTGTTGTGAGCAGGGATGGATGGGAAGCCCTTCGGAAGGAGTTTTTCCTCACTTTTGAACATGATGCACATTTTTTTCGACATTTTGAGCGTCCTCTAAATGAGAAAATCTCAAAAAATCAAAAAAGAATTCTTGGATTTATTCTCAAACAAAAACCAAGGGTTTTTCAACAATTTTGGCCTTTTGCCAAAATTGAGAATTGTTTCCAGCCCCTTTCGAGGGAGTTTCGCAATACCACCTGGCGCTGGCAGTTATCACACAGTAAAAATGGGGGGACAGGTATAGGGGCTTTTGTGAATTTTTGGAAAATCTCTCACTTCGGGGAGGTTCTTCCTGGGGTTTTCACAACTCGGCGTTGTGTTTCGGAATGTCAAACACACCAAATTTTTGCAATTCCCCAAATCTCACACTGGAAAATTGTGAAACAGAACAAATGAAGGGACGGCGAGTCACACGCACTTCAAAAAACCTAGACCCAACCTTGCAAAAAAGCACTAAAAATTTATGTTGGTGTGCGCACATGCGCACACACTCACTCGCACTGACTCAAAAAAAACAGCTTACGTGCAAGATGCGCCGCCTAAAGTTTCTGCCGCTTCCGACCATCTGCACCCGATCACGTCAACCCTGTACCCACTGCCGCTCTGGTGTCCCCCCATTGGTATTTCTGGGGTCGCAACACCTCACCACTGCACAGAATACCCAATAAAACAGAAGCGTTGAAACGACGGGGCCGCAAAGGGGCGAAACGGAACAACGGCCCCGCAACACTCGGGCACAGGCCCAGCCCCTGGCCCGGCCTGCTCGTTCTGAGACTTATGAAATGACTCCCTGCCCAGGCTTCGATATGAGGGCAGGTGGGGTGGATGGGTCACACCCCCCCCCTCCTCCGGTCCTCCCCCCCCCCACCTAAACAAGGGGATGGTCCAGGTGACCGATTTTGGCCCGCTGTGAAGCACCGAGCCGAAGTTTTTTTTGACCCCCCCAAAACGGTCAAAAAATGCCATTTTGGGCACTTTTTGAGCAAAATTTTATCAAAAAATGCAAAAAAAATTCGGCACAAAGCGCCGGAAGGAAAATTTTGACCTTTTGGGGGTTTCCTGGGTGCCCCCCCCCCCCGTGGTCGGTCTGCCCCTACATCCGGGACCCCAGCGGAACCCTGCCTCTCCGTGGCGTAGGGGAGAAACGGCCCCCCACTCCGCCCGGGGGGGGGGACGGCTAACTGGGTACCTCCTGGCAAGCACCCCTGGTCAGCCCTTGGGTCCAGCATCGCCCAGCATCGCCCTCCATCGCCCTGCATCACCCAGCATCGCCTTTGAAGACCTCGGTGGTGTACCTCCTGTTCCTGCGTCCACTCACATACCTGCACTAGAGCGTCCACTACAGCATCTGCATCCACTTCATCCACTTTGTCCACTTTTGGTTGTTTACCAAATGTACAACTTTTGGCCACTCTTGCCACTTTTGACCACTTTTGGCCATTTTCACCCACCGTTGTCCGCTTTTGGCTTACTAGATGTGCTTTTGATAGCTTCTAATTGCTCTGGCCACTTTTGACTGCTTTGGGACCAGGGTTTTTTAAAGATGGGGGGAAGGGGTGGTCCCCCCACCAACCACACCCTGGGGGGCCCCGGAGGGGGGCCCAGGCCCCCCCTGAAATGGCTTGAATGGCTAAAATAGCCTGAAATAACCCAAAATGGCCCAAAAACATCAACAACATCCTCAAAAGATTGTGAAAAATAACCCAAAATCACCAAAATGCATATAATGCCAAAATACCATAAATGTGCTCATATTGACCCAAATTAGCCCAATACTTGCACAAATGAATGCAAATAGCATCCAAAACAGCAAAAACTTAATCCAAAATGTCCAAGATGGGTGTTACATTGGAGATTTGTGGAAAAATTATCCTAAAATGAGTTTAATTCTTCAAAATACACAAAAAAAATGCCAGCATCGCCCAGCATCGGAACCCGACCTCTGGTCTCTCAAAAAACCAGCATCGCCCAGCGATCGCCCAGCATCATCAGAGGTGCTTGCTCCTGGGATGAGGTGGACACCCCCACACCATGCCACTCCGGATAGCCATGCCCGGTCCCCGGGGCTTCTTGTCCCCCTGTGGCTGGAACCGCACCAGCCTGGCTGCCCGACACCCCCATCCCATGCCCAAGCCTTTCTTGTGCGACCTCACCTAGCCGACATTGAGCACACACGCACGCTCCCCGTCCCAGACGAGTCCCAACGCCCCAACCTTTCCGGATCTCCCCGGAACCGGTCACTCTTGGCCTGCCAGCACACATTTTCCCCCAATGTTCCCTCGTCCACTGCGGCCGTCGTCCTCTCGATGTTCGCACCCTGGCCCTACAGCCCGCCCATCCCCACCCTCCCCCTACAGCTGACACGTTGTCACAGCTTTACGATGTCACAACCGCTTGGGAAATCATTTTCATCGCACCTACCCCACCCCCGCCCGACCGACCCCCACCCCCGCCACCCCTGTGCAGCCCCACCGCCCCGCCCACAGCACGGCCCACCATCTCACACCACGCTCTTCACGGAGTATCGTCCGGGCCCCGGGTAGGCCCCTTGGAGGCAGGGCCATAGCGGCCCTGTCGACTGGGCATTGCAGGAATGTGGGGCGCTTCTTAATCCTAATGCTAATCCCGTGGTCGGTCTGGACCCCACATGTAGGGTATACGAAAGGCCTTGTGAGGGGGGGTCAACACCAAGGGTTCGAATATAAGGACAGGTGGGGGGGGTCCGGACCCCCCCCCCGCGGGCCAGAGGGGGGAGTGGGAGGGACACCCCCACCTAAACAGTTGCGCGGTCTGGGTGACTGAATTTCGGCCCGGCGCAAAGCGCCGGGCCGAAAATTTTTGACCCAAAAACGACCAAAAAGTGCCACTTTTGGGCACTTTTGGGCAAAAATGTGCCAAAAATGCAAAAAAAATTCGGCGCGAAGCGCCGGAGAAAAAAATTGACCCTTTTGGGGGGTCCCGGGTACCCTGGAGGTGGGGGGGGGTGGTCCGGACCCCCCTGCGGGCCAGGAGG
>CAAHFI010610526.1:0-26281 GCA_900893395.1 Euglena gracilis
TTCCAGGAGGCCTCCAAAGTCAGGGGACCCGTTGGTTTCATGATTGTCGTGGTTTAATGGTAAGAAAAACATGCAGCGGGAATGTTGGTTGCAAGAAATGAGCACATTTAGATGGGTGCATTCGACCATTCGGGGGACATTTACCAGGTCAGCCCAGGTTACCATGTAAAAATGGACCAAATTGGGCCTTACTCCGAGTAACGAATGGTGTTCCAGGAGGCCTCCAAAGTCAGGGGACCCGTTGGTTTCATGATTGTCGTGGTTTAATGGTAAGAAAACATGCAGCGGAATGTTGGTTGCAAGAAATGAGCACATTTAGATGGGTGCATTCGACCATTCGGGGGACATTTACCAGGTCAGCCCAGGTTACCATGTAAAAATGGACCAAATGGGCCTTACTCCGAGTAACCGAATGGGTGTTCCAGGAGGCCTCCAAAGTCAGGGGACCCGTTGGTTTCATGATTGTCGTGGTTTAATGGTAAGAAAAACATGCAGCGGAATGTTGGTTGCAAGAAATGAGCACATTTAGATGGGTGCATTCGACCATTCGGGGGACATTTACCAGGTCAGCCCAGGTTACCATGTAAAAATGGACCAAATGGGCCTTACTCCGAGTAACCGAATGGGTGTTCCAGGAGGCCTCCAAAGTCAGGGGACCCGTTGGTTTCATGATTGTCGTGGTTTAATGTAAGAAACATGCAGCGGGAATGTTGGTTGCAAGAAATGAGCACATTTAGATGGGTGCATTCGACCATTCCGGGGGATTTACCAGGTCAGCCCAGGTTACCATGTAAAAATGGACCAAATTGGGCCTTACTCCGAGTAACCGAATGGGTGTTCCAGGAGGCCTCCAAAGTCAGGGGACCCGTTGGTTTCATGATTGTCGTGGTTTAATGGTAAGAAAAACATGCAGCGGGAATGTTGGTTGCAAGAAATGAGCACATTTAGATGGGTGCATTCGACCATTTCGGGGACATTTACCAGGTCAGCCCAGGTTACCATGTAAAAATGGACCAAATTGGGCCTTACTCCGAGTAACCGAATGGGTGTTCCAGGAGGCCTCCAAAGTCAGGGACCCGTTGGTTTCATGATTGTCGTGGTTTAATGTAAGAAAAACATGCAGCGGGAATGTTGGTTGCAAGAAATGAGCACATTTAGATGGGTGCATTCGACCATTCGGGGGACATTTACCAGGTCAGCCCAGGTTACCATGTAAAATGGACCAAATTGGGCCTTACTCCGAGTAACCGAATGGGTGTTCCAGGAGGCCTCCAAAGTCAGGGGACCCGTTGGTTTCATGATTGTCGTGGTTTAATGTAAGAAAAACATGCAGCGGAATGTTGGTTGCAAGAAATGAGCACATTTAGATGGTGCATTCGACCATTCGGGGGACATTTACCAGGTCAGCCCAGGTTACCATGTAAAAATGGACCAAATGGGCCTTACTCCGAGTAACCGAATGGGTGTCCAGGAGGCCTCCAAAGTCAGGGACCCGTTGGTTTCATGATTGTCGTGGTTTAATGGTAAGAAAAACATGCAGCGGGAATGTTGGTTGCAAGAAATGAGCACATTTAGATGGGTGCATTCGACCATTTCGGGGACATTTACCAGGTCAGCCCAGGTTACCATGTAAAAATGGACCAAATTGGGCCTTACTCCGAGTAACCGAATGGGTGTTCCAGGAGGCCTCCAAAGTCAGGGGACCCGTTGGTTTCATGATTGTCGTGGTTTAATGTAAGAAAAACATGCAGCGGGAATGTTGGTTGCAAGAAATGAGCACATTTAGATGGGTGCATTCGACCATTCGGGGGACATTTACCAGGTCAGCCCAGGTTACCATGTAAAAATGGACCAAATTGGGCCTTACTCCGAGTAACCGAATGGGTGTTCCAGGAGGCCTCCAAAGTCAGGGGACCCGTTGGTTTCATGATTGTCGTGGTTTAATGGTAAGAAAAACATGCAGCGGGAATGTTGGTTGCAAGAAATGAGCACATTTAGATGGGTGCATTCGACCATTCCGGGGGACATTTACCAGGTCAGCCCAGGTTACCATGTAAAAATGGACCAAATGGGCCTTACTCCGAGTAACCGAATGGGTGTTCCAGGAGGCCTCCAAAGTCAGGGGACCCGTTGGTTTCATGATTGTCGTGGTTTAATGTAAAAAACATGCAGCGGGAATGTTGGTTGCAAGAAATGAGCACATTTAGATGGGTGCATTCGACCATTCGGGGGACATTTACCAGGTCAGCCCAGGTTACCATGTAAAAATGGACCAAATTGGGCCTTACTCCGAGTAACCGAATGGGTGTTCCAGGAGGCCTCCAAAGTCAGGGACCCGTTGGTTTCATGATTGTCGTGGTTTAATGGTAAGAAAAACATGCAGCGGGAATGTTGGTTGCAAGAAATGAGCACATTTAGATGGGTGCATTCGACCATTCGGGGGACATTTACCAGGTCAGCCCAGGTTACCATGTAAAAATGGACCAAATTGGGCCTTACTCCGAGTAACCGAATGGGTGTTCCAGGAGGCCTCCAAAGTCAGGGGACCCGTTGGTTTCATGATTGTCGTGGTTTAATGGTAAGAAAAACATGCAGCGGGAATGTTGGTTGCAAGAAATGAGCACATTTAGATGGGTGCATTCGACCATTCGGGGGACATTTACCAGGTCAGCCCAGGTTACCATGTAAAAATGGACCAAATTGGGCCTTACTCCGAGTAACCGAATGGGTGTTCCAGGAGGCCTCCAAAGTCAGGGGACCCGTTGGTTTCATGATTGTCGTGGTTTAATGGTAAGAAAAACATGCAGCGGGAATGTTGGTTGCAAGAAATGAGCACATTTAGATGGGTGCATTCGACCATTCCGGGGGACATTTACCAGGTCAGCCCAGGTTACCATGTAAAAATGGACCAAATTGGGCCTTACTCCGAGTAACCGAATGGGTGTTCCAGGAGGCCTCCAAAGTCAGGGGACCCGTTGGTTTCATGATTGTCGTGGTTTAATGGTAAGAAAAACATGCAGCGGGAATGTTGGTTGCAAGAAATGAGCACATTTAGATGGGTGCATTCGACCATTCCGGGGGACATTTACCAGGTCAGCCCAGGTTACCATGTAAAAATGGACCAAATTGGGCCTTACTCCGAGTAACCGAATGGGTGTTCCAGGAGGCCTCCAAAGTCAGGGGACCCGTTGGTTTCATGATTGTCGTGGTTTAATGGTAAGAAAAACATGCAGCGGGAATGTTGGTTGCAAGAAATGAGCACATTTAGATGGGTGCATTCGACCATTCCGGGGGACATTTACCAGGTCAGCCCAGGTTACCATGTAAAAATGGACCAAATTGGGCCTTACTCCGAGTAACCGAATGGGTGTTCCAGGAGGCCTCCAAAGTCAGGGGACCCGTTGGTTTCATGATTGTCGTGGTTTAATGGTAAGAAAAACATGCAGCGGGAATGTTGGTTGCAAGAAATGAGCACATTTAGATGGGTGCATTCGACCATTCCGGGGGACATTTACCAGGTCAGCCCAGGTTACCATGTAAAAATGGACCAAATTGGGCCTTACTCCGAGTAACCGAATGGGTGTTCCAGGAGGCCTCCAAAGTCAGGGGACCCGTTGGTTTCATGATTGTCGTGGTTTAATGGTAAGAAAAACATGCAGCGGGAATGTTGGTTGCAAGAAATGAGCACATTTAGATGGGTGCATTCGACCATTCCGGGGGACATTTACCAGGTCAGCCCAGGTTACCATGTAAAAATGGACCAAATTGGGCCTTACTCCGAGTAACCGAATGGGTGTTCCAGGAGGCCTCCAAAGTCAGGGGACCCGTTGGTTTCATGATTGTCGTGGTTTAATGGTAAGAAAAACATGCAGCGGGAATGTTGGTTGCAAGAAATGAGCACATTTAGATGGGTGCATTCGACCATTCCGGGGGACATTTACCAGGTCAGCCCAGGTTACCATGTAAAAATGGACCAAATTGGGCCTTACTCCGAGTAACCGAATGGGTGTTCCAGGAGGCCTCCAAAGTCAGGGGACCCGTTGGTTTCATGATTGTCGTGGTTTAATGGTAAGAAAAACATGCAGCGGGAATGTTGGTTGCAAGAAATGAGCACATTTAGATGGGTGCATTCGACCATTCCGGGGGACATTTACCAGGTCAGCCCAGGTTACCATGTAAAAATGGACCAAATTGGGCCTTACTCCGAGTAACCGAATGGGTGTTCCAGGAGGCCTCCAAAGTCAGGGGACCCGTTGGTTTCATGATTGTCGTGGTTTAATGGTAAGAAAAACATGCAGCGGGAATGTTGGTTGCAAGAAATGAGCACATTTAGATGGGTGCATTCGACCATTCCGGGGGACATTTACCAGGTCAGCCCAGGTTACCATGTAAAAATGGACCAAATTGGGCCTTACTCCGAGTAACCGAATGGGTGTTCCAGGAGGCCTCCAAAGTCAGGGGACCCGTTGGTTTCATGATTGTCGTGGTTTAATGGTAAGAAAAACATGCAGCGGGAATGTTGGTTGCAAGAAATGAGCACATTTAGATGGGTGCATTCGACCATTCCGGGGGACATTTACCAGGTCAGCCCAGGTTACCATGTAAAAATGGACCAAATTGGGCCTTACTCCGAGTAACCGAATGGGTGTTCCAGGAGGCCTCCAAAGTCAGGGGACCCGTTGGTTTCATGATTGTCGTGGTTTAATGGTAAGAAAAACATGCAGCGGGAATGTTGGTTGCAAGAAATGAGCACATTTAGATGGGTGCATTCGACCATTCCGGGGGACATTTACCAGGTCAGCCCAGGTTACCATGTAAAAATGGACCAAATTGGGCCTTACTCCGAGTAACCGAATGGGTGTTCCAGGAGGCCTCCAAAGTCAGGGGACCCGTTGGTTTCATGATTGTCGTGGTTTAATGGTAAGAAAAACATGCAGCGGGAATGTTGGTTGCAAGAAATGAGCACATTTAGATGGGTGCATTCGACCATTCCGGGGGACATTTACCAGGTCAGCCCAGGTTACCATGTAAAAATGGACCAAATTGGGCCTTACTCCGAGTAACCGAATGGGTGTTCCAGGAGGCCTCCAAAGTCAGGGGACCCGTTGGTTTCATGATTGTCGTGGTTTAATGGTAAGAAAAACATGCAGCGGGAATGTTGGTTGCAAGAAATGAGCACATTTAGATGGGTGCATTCGACCATTCCGGGGGACATTTACCAGGTCAGCCCAGGTTACCATGTAAAAATGGACCAAATTGGGCCTTACTCCGAGTAACCGAATGGGTGTTCCAGGAGGCCTCCAAAGTCAGGGGACCCGTTGGTTTCATGATTGTCGTGGTTTAATGGTAAGAAAAACATGCAGCGGGAATGTTGGTTGCAAGAAATGAGCACATTTAGATGGGTGCATTCGACCATTCCGGGGGACATTTACCAGGTCAGCCCAGGTTACCATGTAAAAATGGACCAAATTGGGCCTTACTCCGAGTAACCGAATGGGTGTTCCAGGAGGCCTCCAAAGTCAGGGGACCCGTTGGTTTCATGATTGTCGTGGTTTAATGGTAAGAAAAACATGCAGCGGGAATGTTGGTTGCAAGAAATGAGCACATTTAGATGGGTGCATTCGACCATTCCGGGGGACATTTACCAGGTCAGCCCAGGTTACCATGTAAAAATGGACCAAATTGGGCCTTACTCCGAGTAACCGAATGGGTGTTCCAGGAGGCCTCCAAAGTCAGGGGACCCGTTGGTTTCATGATTGTCGTGGTTTAATGGTAAGAAAAACATGCAGCGGGAATGTTGGTTGCAAGAAATGAGCACATTTAGATGGGTGCATTCGACCATTCCGGGGGACATTTACCAGGTCAGCCCAGGTTACCATGTAAAAATGGACCAAATTGGGCCTTACTCCGAGTAACCGAATGGGTGTTCCAGGAGGCCTCCAAAGTCAGGGGACCCGTTGGTTTCATGATTGTCGTGGTTTAATGGTAAGAAAAACATGCAGCGGGAATGTTGGTTGCAAGAAATGAGCACATTTAGATGGGTGCATTCGACCATTCGGGGGACATTTACCAGGTCAGCCCAGGTTACCATGTAAAAATGGACCAAATTGGGCCTTACTCCGAGTAACCGAATGGGTGTTCCAGGAGGCCTCCAAAGTCAGGGGACCCGTTGGTTTCATGATTGTCGTGGTTTAATGGTAAGAAAAACATGCAGCGGGAATGTTGGTTGCAAGAAATGAGCACATTTAGATGGGTGCATTCGACCATTCCGGGGGACATTTACCAGGTCAGCCCAGGTTACCATGTAAAAATGGACCAAATTGGGCCTTACTCCGAGTAACCGAATGGGTGTTCCAGGAGGCCTCCAAAGTCAGGGGACCCGTTGGTTTCATGATTGTCGTGGTTTAATGGTAAGAAAAACATGCAGCGGGAATGTTGGTTGCAAGAAATGAGCACATTTAGATGGGTGCATTCGACCATTCCGGGGGACATTTACCAGGTCAGCCCAGGTTACCATGTAAAAATGGACCAAATTGGGCCTTACTCCGAGTAACCGAATGGGTGTTCCAGGAGGCCTCCAAAGTCAGGGGACCCGTTGGTTTCATGATTGTCGTGGTTTAATGGTAAGAAAAACATGCAGCGGGAATGTTGGTTGCAAGAAATGAGCACATTTAGATGGGTGCATTCGACCATTCCGGGGGACATTTACCAGGTCAGCCCAGGTTACCATGTAAAAATGGACCAAATTGGGCCTTACTCCGAGTAACCGAATGGGTGTTCCAGGAGGCCTCCAAAGTCAGGGGACCCGTTGGTTTCATGATTGTCGTGGTTTAATGGTAAGAAAAACATGCAGCGGGAATGTTGGTTGCAAGAAATGAGCACATTTAGATGGGTGCATTCGACCATTCCGGGGGACATTTACCAGGTCAGCCCAGGTTACCATGTAAAAATGGACCAAATTGGGCCTTACTCCGAGTAACCGAATGGGTGTTCCAGGAGGCCTCCAAAGTCAGGGGACCCGTTGGTTTCATGATTGTCGTGGTTTAATGGTAAGAAAAACATGCAGCGGGAATGTTGGTTGCAAGAAATGAGCACATTTAGATGGGTGCATTCGACCATTCCGGGGGACATTTACCAGGTCAGCCCAGGTTACCATGTAAAAATGGACCAAATTGGGCCTTACTCCGAGTAACCGAATGGGTGTTCCAGGAGGCCTCCAAAGTCAGGGGACCCGTTGGTTTCATGATTGTCGTGGTTTAATGGTAAGAAAAACATGCAGCGGGAATGTTGGTTGCAAGAAATGAGCACATTTAGATGGGTGCATTCGACCATTCGGGGGACATTTACCAGGTCAGCCCAGGTTACCATGTAAAAATGGACCAAATTGGGCCTTACTCCGAGTAACCGAATGGGTGTTCCAGGAGGCCTCCAAAGTCAGGGGACCCGTTGGTTTCATGATTGTCGTGGTTTAATGGTAAGAAAAACATGCAGCGGGAATGTTGGTTGCAAGAAATGAGCACATTTAGATGGGTGCATTCGACCATTCCGGGGGACATTTACCAGGTCAGCCCAGGTTACCATGTAAAAATGGACCAAATTGGGCCTTACTCCGAGTAACCGAATGGGTGTTCCAGGAGGCCTCCAAAGTCAGGGGACCCGTTGGTTTCATGATTGTCGTGGTTTAATGGTAAGAAAAACATGCAGCGGGAATGTTGGTTGCAAGAAATGAGCACATTTAGATGGGTGCATTCGACCATTCCGGGGGACATTTACCAGGTCAGCCCAGGTTACCATGTAAAAATGGACCAAATTGGGCCTTACTCCGAGTAACCGAATGGGTGTTCCAGGAGGCCTCCAAAGTCAGGGGACCCGTTGGTTTCATGATTGTCGTGGTTTAATGGTAAGAAAAACATGCAGCGGGAATGTTGGTTGCAAGAAATGAGCACATTTAGATGGGTGCATTCGACCATTCCGGGGGACATTTACCAGGTCAGCCCAGGTTACCATGTAAAAATGGACCAAATTGGGCCTTACTCCGAGTAACCGAATGGGTGTTCCAGGAGGCCTCCAAAGTCAGGGGACCCGTTGGTTTCATGATTGTCGTGGTTTAATGGTAAGAAAAACATGCAGCGGGAATGTTGGTTGCAAGAAATGAGCACATTTAGATGGGTGCATTCGACCATTCCGGGGGACATTTACCAGGTCAGCCCAGGTTACCATGTAAAAATGGACCAAATTGGGCCTTACTCCGAGTAACCGAATGGGTGTTCCAGGAGGCCTCCAAAGTCAGGGGACCCGTTGGTTTCATGATTGTCGTGGTTTAATGGTAAGAAAAACATGCAGCGGGAATGTTGGTTGCAAGAAATGAGCACATTTAGATGGGTGCATTCGACCATTCCGGGGGACATTTACCAGGTCAGCCCAGGTTACCATGTAAAAATGGACCAAATTGGGCCTTACTCCGAGTAACCGAATGGGTGTTCCAGGAGGCCTCCAAAGTCAGGGGACCCGTTGGTTTCATGATTGTCGTGGTTTAATGGTAAGAAAAACATGCAGCGGGAATGTTGGTTGCAAGAAATGAGCACATTTAGATGGGTGCATTCGACCATTCCGGGGGACATTTACCAGGTCAGCCCAGGTTACCATGTAAAAATGGACCAAATTGGGCCTTACTCCGAGTAACCGAATGGGTGTTCCAGGAGGCCTCCAAAGTCAGGGGACCCGTTGGTTTCATGATTGTCGTGGTTTAATGGTAAGAAAAACATGCAGCGGGAATGTTGGTTGCAAGAAATGAGCACATTTAGATGGGTGCATTCGACCATTCCGGGGGACATTTACCAGGTCAGCCCAGGTTACCATGTAAAAATGGACCAAATTGGGCCTTACTCCGAGTAACCGAATGGGTGTTCCAGGAGGCCTCCAAAGTCAGGGGACCCGTTGGTTTCATGATTGTCGTGGTTTAATGGTAAGAAAAACATGCAGCGGGAATGTTGGTTGCAAGAAATGAGCACATTTAGATGGGTGCATTCGACCATTCCGGGGGACATTTACCAGGTCAGCCCAGGTTACCATGTAAAAATGGACCAAATTGGGCCTTACTCCGAGTAACCGAATGGGTGTTCCAGGAGGCCTCCAAAGTCAGGGGACCCGTTGGTTTCATGATTGTCGTGGTTTAATGGTAAGAAAAACATGCAGCGGGAATGTTGGTTGCAAGAAATGAGCACATTTAGATGGGTGCATTCGACCATTCCGGGGGACATTTACCAGGTCAGCCCAGGTTACCATGTAAAAATGGACCAAATTGGGCCTTACTCCGAGTAACCGAATGGGTGTTCCAGGAGGCCTCCAAAGTCAGGGGACCCGTTGGTTTCATGATTGTCGTGGTTTAATGGTAAGAAAAACATGCAGCGGGAATGTTGGTTGCAAGAAATGAGCACATTTAGATGGGTGCATTCGACCATTCCGGGGGACATTTACCAGGTCAGCCCAGGTTACCATGTAAAAATGGACCAAATTGGGCCTTACTCCGAGTAACCGAATGGGTGTTCCAGGAGGCCTCCAAAGTCAGGGGACCCGTTGGTTTCATGATTGTCGTGGTTTAATGGTAAGAAAAACATGCAGCGGGAATGTTGGTTGCAAGAAATGAGCACATTTAGATGGGTGCATTCGACCATTCCGGGGGACATTTACCAGGTCAGCCCAGGTTACCATGTAAAAATGGACCAAATTGGGCCTTACTCCGAGTAACCGAATGGGTGTTCCAGGAGGCCTCCAAAGTCAGGGGACCCGTTGGTTTCATGATTGTCGTGGTTTAATGGTAAGAAAAACATGCAGCGGGAATGTTGGTTGCAAGAAATGAGCACATTTAGATGGGTGCATTCGACCATTCCGGGGGACATTTACCAGGTCAGCCCAGGTTACCATGTAAAAATGGACCAAATTGGGCCTTACTCCGAGTAACCGAATGGGTGTTCCAGGAGGCCTCCAAAGTCAGGGGACCCGTTGGTTTCATGATTGTCGTGGTTTAATGGTAAGAAAAACATGCAGCGGGAATGTTGGTTGCAAGAAATGAGCACATTTAGATGGGTGCATTCGACCATTCCGGGGGACATTTACCAGGTCAGCCCAGGTTACCATGTAAAAATGGACCAAATTGGGCCTTACTCCGAGTAACCGAATGGGTGTTCCAGGAGGCCTCCAAAGTCAGGGGACCCGTTGGTTTCATGATTGTCGTGGTTTAATGGTAAGAAAAACATGCAGCGGGAATGTTGGTTGCAAGAAATGAGCACATTTAGATGGGTGCATTCGACCATTCCGGGGGACATTTACCAGGTCAGCCCAGGTTACCATGTAAAAATGGACCAAATTGGGCCTTACTCCGAGTAACCGAATGGGTGTTCCAGGAGGCCTCCAAAGTCAGGGGACCCGTTGGTTTCATGATTGTCGTGGTTTAATGGTAAGAAAAACATGCAGCGGGAATGTTGGTTGCAAGAAATGAGCACATTTAGATGGGTGCATTCGACCATTCCGGGGGACATTTACCAGGTCAGCCCAGGTTACCATGTAAAAATGGACCAAATTGGGCCTTACTCCGAGTAACCGAATGGGTGTTCCAGGAGGCCTCCAAAGTCAGGGGACCCGTTGGTTTCATGATTGTCGTGGTTTAATGGTAAGAAAAACATGCAGCGGGAATGTTGGTTGCAAGAAATGAGCACATTTAGATGGGTGCATTCGACCATTCCGGGGGACATTTACCAGGTCAGCCCAGGTTACCATGTAAAAATGGACCAAATTGGGCCTTACTCCGAGTAACCGAATGGGTGTTCCAGGAGGCCTCCAAAGTCAGGGGACCCGTTGGTTTCATGATTGTCGTGGTTTAATGGTAAGAAAAACATGCAGCGGGAATGTTGGTTGCAAGAAATGAGCACATTTAGATGGGTGCATTCGACCATTCCGGGGGACATTTACCAGGTCAGCCCAGGTTACCATGTAAAAATGGACCAAATTGGGCCTTACTCCGAGTAACCGAATGGGTGTTCCAGGAGGCCTCCAAAGTCAGGGGACCCGTTGGTTTCATGATTGTCGTGGTTTAATGGTAAGAAAAACATGCAGCGGGAATGTTGGTTGCAAGAAATGAGCACATTTAGATGGGTGCATTCGACCATTCCGGGGGACATTTACCAGGTCAGCCCAGGTTACCATGTAAAAATGGACCAAATTGGGCCTTACTCCGAGTAACCGAATGGGTGTTCCAGGAGGCCTCCAAAGTCAGGGGACCCGTTGGTTTCATGATTGTCGTGGTTTAATGGTAAGAAAAACATGCAGCGGGAATGTTGGTTGCAAGAAATGAGCACATTTAGATGGGTGCATTCGACCATTCCGGGGGACATTTACCAGGTCAGCCCAGGTTACCATGTAAAAATGGACCAAATTGGGCCTTACTCCGAGTAACCGAATGGGTGTTCCAGGAGGCCTCCAAAGTCAGGGGACCCGTTGGTTTCATGATTGTCGTGGTTTAATGGTAAGAAAAACATGCAGCGGGAATGTTGGTTGCAAGAAATGAGCACATTTAGATGGGTGCATTCGACCATTCCGGGGGACATTTACCAGGTCAGCCCAGGTTACCATGTAAAAATGGACCAAATTGGGCCTTACTCCGAGTAACCGAATGGGTGTTCCAGGAGGCCTCCAAAGTCAGGGGACCCGTTGGTTTCATGATTGTCGTGGTTTAATGGTAAGAAAAACATGCAGCGGGAATGTTGGTTGCAAGAAATGAGCACATTTAGATGGGTGCATTCGACCATTCCGGGGGACATTTACCAGGTCAGCCCAGGTTACCATGTAAAAATGGACCAAATTGGGCCTTACTCCGAGTAACCGAATGGGTGTTCCAGGAGGCCTCCAAAGTCAGGGGACCCGTTGGTTTCATGATTGTCGTGGTTTAATGGTAAGAAAAACATGCAGCGGGAATGTTGGTTGCAAGAAATGAGCACATTTAGATGGGTGCATTCGACCATTCGGGGGACATTTACCAGGTCAGCCCAGGTTACCATGTAAAAATGGACCAAATTGGGCCTTACTCCGAGTAACCGAATGGGTGTTCCAGGAGGCCTCCAAAGTCAGGGGACCCGTTGGTTTCATGATTGTCGTGGTTTAATGGTAAGAAAAACATGCAGCGGGAATGTTGGTTGCAAGAAATGAGCACATTTAGATGGGTGCATTCGACCATTCCGGGGGACATTTACCAGGTCAGCCCAGGTTACCATGTAAAAATGGACCAAATTGGGCCTTACTCCGAGTAACCGAATGGGTGTTCCAGGAGGCCTCCAAAGTCAGGGGACCCGTTGGTTTCATGATTGTCGTGGTTTAATGGTAAGAAAAACATGCAGCGGGAATGTTGGTTGCAAGAAATGAGCACATTTAGATGGGTGCATTCGACCATTCCGGGGGACATTTACCAGGTCAGCCCAGGTTACCATGTAAAAATGGACCAAATTGGGCCTTACTCCGAGTAACCGAATGGGTGTTCCAGGAGGCCTCCAAAGTCAGGGGACCCGTTGGTTTCATGATTGTCGTGGTTTAATGGTAAGAAAAACATGCAGCGGGAATGTTGGTTGCAAGAAATGAGCACATTTAGATGGGTGCATTCGACCATTCCGGGGGACATTTACCAGGTCAGCCCAGGTTACCATGTAAAAATGGACCAAATTGGGCCTTACTCCGAGTAACCGAATGGGTGTTCCAGGAGGCCTCCAAAGTCAGGGGACCCGTTGGTTTCATGATTGTCGTGGTTTAATGGTAAGAAAAACATGCAGCGGGAATGTTGGTTGCAAGAAATGAGCACATTTAGATGGGTGCATTCGACCATTCCGGGGGACATTTACCAGGTCAGCCCAGGTTACCATGTAAAAATGGACCAAATTGGGCCTTACTCCGAGTAACCGAATGGGTGTTCCAGGAGGCCTCCAAAGTCAGGGGACCCGTTGGTTTCATGATTGTCGTGGTTTAATGGTAAGAAAAACATGCAGCGGGAATGTTGGTTGCAAGAAATGAGCACATTTAGATGGGTGCATTCGACCATTCCGGGGGACATTTACCAGGTCAGCCCAGGTTACCATGTAAAAATGGACCAAATTGGGCCTTACTCCGAGTAACCGAATGGGTGTTCCAGGAGGCCTCCAAAGTCAGGGGACCCGTTGGTTTCATGATTGTCGTGGTTTAATGGTAAGAAAAACATGCAGCGGGAATGTTGGTTGCAAGAAATGAGCACATTTAGATGGGTGCATTCGACCATTCGGGGGACATTTACCAGGTCAGCCCAGGTTACCATGTAAAAATGGACCAAATTGGGCCTTACTCCGAGTAACCGAATGGGTGTTCCAGGAGGCCTCCAAAGTCAGGGGACCCGTTGGTTTCATGATTGTCGTGGTTTAATGGTAAGAAAAACATGCAGCGGGAATGTTGGTTGCAAGAAATGAGCACATTTAGATGGGTGCATTCGACCATTCCGGGGGACATTTACCAGGTCAGCCCAGGTTACCATGTAAAAATGGACCAAATTGGGCCTTACTCCGAGTAACCGAATGGGTGTTCCAGGAGGCCTCCAAAGTCAGGGGACCCGTTGGTTTCATGATTGTCGTGGTTTAATGGTAAGAAAAACATGCAGCGGGAATGTTGGTTGCAAGAAATGAGCACATTTAGATGGGTGCATTCGACCATTCCGGGGGACATTTACCAGGTCAGCCCAGGTTACCATGTAAAAATGGACCAAATTGGGCCTTACTCCGAGTAACCGAATGGGTGTTCCAGGAGGCCTCCAAAGTCAGGGGACCCGTTGGTTTCATGATTGTCGTGGTTTAATGGTAAGAAAAACATGCAGCGGGAATGTTGGTTGCAAGAAATGAGCACATTTAGATGGGTGCATTCGACCATTCCGGGGGACATTTACCAGGTCAGCCCAGGTTACCATGTAAAAATGGACCAAATTGGGCCTTACTCCGAGTAACCGAATGGGTGTTCCAGGAGGCCTCCAAAGTCAGGGGACCCGTTGGTTTCATGATTGTCGTGGTTTAATGGTAAGAAAAACATGCAGCGGGAATGTTGGTTGCAAGAAATGAGCACATTTAGATGGGTGCATTCGACCATTCGGGGGACATTTACCAGGTCAGCCCAGGTTACCATGTAAAAATGGACCAAATTGGGCCTTACTCCGAGTAACCGAATGGGTGTTCCAGGAGGCCTCCAAAGTCAGGGGACCCGTTGGTTTCATGATTGTCGTGGTTTAATGGTAAGAAAAACATGCAGCGGGAATGTTGGTTGCAAGAAATGAGCACATTTAGATGGGTGCATTCGACCATTCCGGGGGACATTTACCAGGTCAGCCCAGGTTACCATGTAAAAATGGACCAAATTGGGCCTTACTCCGAGTAACCGAATGGGTGTTCCAGGAGGCCTCCAAAGTCAGGGGACCCGTTGGTTTCATGATTGTCGTGGTTTAATGGTAAGAAAAACATGCAGCGGGAATGTTGGTTGCAAGAAATGAGCACATTTAGATGGGTGCATTCGACCATTCCGGGGGACATTTACCAGGTCAGCCCAGGTTACCATGTAAAAATGGACCAAATTGGGCCTTACTCCGAGTAACCGAATGGGTGTTCCAGGAGGCCTCCAAAGTCAGGGGACCCGTTGGTTTCATGATTGTCGTGGTTTAATGGTAAGAAAAACATGCAGCGGGAATGTTGGTTGCAAGAAATGAGCACATTTAGATGGGTGCATTCGACCATTCGGGGGACATTTACCAGGTCAGCCCAGGTTACCATGTAAAAATGGACCAAATTGGGCCTTACTCCGAGTAACCGAATGGGTGTTCCAGGAGGCCTCCAAAGTCAGGGGACCCGTTGGTTTCATGATTGTCGTGGTTTAATGGTAAGAAAAACATGCAGCGGGAATGTTGGTTGCAAGAAATGAGCACATTTAGATGGGTGCATTCGACCATTCCGGGGGACATTTACCAGGTCAGCCCAGGTTACCATGTAAAAATGGACCAAATTGGGCCTTACTCCGAGTAACCGAATGGGTGTTCCAGGAGGCCTCCAAAGTCAGGGGACCCGTTGGTTTCATGATTGTCGTGGTTTAATGGTAAGAAAAACATGCAGCGGGAATGTTGGTTGCAAGAAATGAGCACATTTAGATGGGTGCATTCGACCATTCGGGGGACATTTACCAGGTCAGCCCAGGTTACCATGTAAAAATGGACCAAATTGGGCCTTACTCCGAGTAACCGAATGGGTGTTCCAGGAGGCCTCCAAAGTCAGGGGACCCGTTGGTTTCATGATTGTCGTGGTTTAATGGTAAGAAAAACATGCAGCGGGAATGTTGGTTGCAAGAAATGAGCACATTTAGATGGGTGCATTCGACCATTCCGGGGGACATTTACCAGGTCAGCCCAGGTTACCATGTAAAAATGGACCAAATTGGGCCTTACTCCGAGTAACCGAATGGGTGTTCCAGGAGGCCTCCAAAGTCAGGGGACCCGTTGGTTTCATGATTGTCGTGGTTTAATGGTAAGAAAAACATGCAGCGGGAATGTTGGTTGCAAGAAATGAGCACATTTAGATGGGTGCATTCGACCATTCCGGGGGACATTTACCAGGTCAGCCCAGGTTACCATGTAAAAATGGACCAAATTGGGCCTTACTCCGAGTAACCGAATGGGTGTTCCAGGAGGCCTCCAAAGTCAGGGGACCCGTTGGTTTCATGATTGTCGTGGTTTAATGGTAAGAAAAACATGCAGCGGGAATGTTGGTTGCAAGAAATGAGCACATTTAGATGGGTGCATTCGACCATTCGGGGACATTTACCAGGTCAGCCCAGGTTACCATGTAAAAATGGACCAAATTGGGCCTTACTCCGAGTAACCGAATGGGTGTTCCAGGAGGCCTCCAAAGTCAGGGGACCCGTTGGTTTCATGATTGTCGTGGTTTAATGGTAAGAAAAACATGCAGCGGGAATGTTGGTTGCAAGAAATGAGCACATTTAGATGGGTGCATTCGACCATTCGGGGGACATTTACCAGGTCAGCCCAGGTTACCATGTAAAAATGGACCAAATTGGGCCTTACTCCGAGTAACCGAATGGGTGTTCCAGGAGGCCTCCAAAGTCAGGGGACCCGTTGGTTTCATGATTGTCGTGGTTTAATGGTAAGAAAAACATGCAGCGGGAATGTTGGTTGCAAGAAATGAGCACATTTAGATGGGTGCATTCGACCATTCGGGGGACATTTACCAGGTCAGCCCAGGTTACCATGTAAAAATGGACCAAATTGGGCCTTACTCCGAGTAACCGAATGGGTGTTCCAGGAGGCCTCCAAAGTCAGGGGACCCGTTGGTTTCATGATTGTCGTGGTTTAATGGTAAGAAAAACATGCAGCGGGAATGTTGGTTGCAAGAAATGAGCACATTTAGATGGGTGCATTCGACCATTCGGGGGACATTTACCAGGTCAGCCCAGGTTACCATGTAAAAATGGACCAAATTGGGCCTTACTCCGAGTAACCGAATGGGTGTTCCAGGAGGCCTCCAAAGTCAGGGGACCCGTTGGTTTCATGATTGTCGTGGTTTAATGGTAAGAAAAACATGCAGCGGGAATGTTGGTTGCAAGAAATGAGCACATTTAGATGGGTGCATTCGACCATTCGGGGGACATTTACCAGGTCAGCCCAGGTTACCATGTAAAAATGGACCAAATTGGGCCTTACTCCGAGTAACCGAATGGGTGTTCCAGGAGGCCTCCAAAGTCAGGGGACCCGTTGGTTTCATGATTGTCGTGGTTTAATGGTAAGAAAAACATGCAGCGGGAATGTTGGTTGCAAGAAATGAGCACATTTAGATGGGTGCATTCGACCATTCGGGGGACATTTACCAGGTCAGCCCAGGTTACCATGTAAAAATGGACCAAATTGGGCCTTACTCCGAGTAACCGAATGGGTGTTCCAGGAGGCCTCCAAAGTCAGGGGACCCGTTGGTTTCATGATTGTCGTGGTTTAATGGTAAGAAAAACATGCAGCGGGAATGTTGGTTGCAAGAAATGAGCACATTTAGATGGGTGCATTCGACCATTCGGGGGACATTTACCAGGTCAGCCCAGGTTACCATGTAAAAATGGACCAAATTGGGCCTTACTCCGAGTAACCGAATGGGTGTTCCAGGAGGCCTCCAAAGTCAGGGGACCCGTTGGTTTCATGATTGTCGTGGTTTAATGGTAAGAAAAACATGCAGCGGGAATGTTGGTTGCAAGAAATGAGCACATTTAGATGGGTGCATTCGACCATTCGGGGACATTTACCAGGTCAGCCCAGGTTACCATGTAAAAATGGACCAAATTGGGCCTTACTCCGAGTAACCGAATGGGTGTTCCAGGAGGCCTCCAAAGTCAGGGGACCCGTTGGTTTCATGATTGTCGTGGTTTAATGGTAAGAAAAACATGCAGCGGGAATGTTGGTTGCAAGAAATGAGCACATTTAGATGGGTGCATTCGACCATTCGGGGACATTTACCAGGTCAGCCCAGGTTACCATGTAAAAATGGACCAAATTGGGCCTTACTCCGAGTAACCGAATGGGTGTTCCAGGAGGCCTCCAAAGTCAGGGGACCCGTTGGTTTCATGATTGTCGTGGTTTAATGGTAAGAAAAACATGCAGCGGGAATGTTGGTTGCAAGAAATGAGCACATTTAGATGGGTGCATTCGACCATTCGGGGGACATTTACCAGGTCAGCCCAGGTTACCATGTAAAAATGGACCAAATTGGGCCTTACTCCGAGTAACCGAATGGGTGTTCCAGGAGGCCTCCAAAGTCAGGGGACCCGTTGGTTTCATGATTGTCGTGGTTTAATGGTAAGAAAACATGCAGCGGGAATGTTGGTTGCAAGAAATGAGCACATTTAGATGGGTGCATTCGACCATTCGGGGGACATTTACCAGGTCAGCCCAGGTTACCATGTAAAAATGGACCAAATTGGGCCTTACTCCGAGTAACCGAATGGGTGTTCCAGGAGGCCTCCAAAGTCAGGGGACCCGTTGGTTTCATGATTGTCGTGGTTTAATGGTAAGAAAAACATGCAGCGGGAATGTTGGTTGCAAGAAATGAGCACATTTAGATGGGTGCATTCGACCATTCGGGGACATTTACCAGGTCAGCCCAGGTTACCATGTAAAAATGGACCAAATTGGGCCTTACTCCGAGTAACCGAATGGGTGTTCCAGGAGGCCTCCAAAGTCAGGGGACCCGTTGGTTTCATGATTGTCGTGGTTTAATGGTAAGAAAAACATGCAGCGGGAATGTTGGTTGCAAGAAATGAGCACATTTAGATGGGTGCATTCGACCATTCGGGGGACATTTACCAGGTCAGCCCAGGTTACCATGTAAAAATGGACCAAATTGGGCCTTACTCCGAGTAACCGAATGGGTGTTCCAGGAGGCCTCCAAAGTCAGGGGACCCGTTGGTTTCATGATTGTCGTGGTTTAATGGTAAGAAAAACATGCAGCGGGAATGTTGGTTGCAAGAAATGAGCACATTTAGATGGGTGCATTCGACCATTCGGGGACATTTACCAGGTCAGCCCAGGTTACCATGTAAAAATGGACCAAATTGGGCCTTACTCCGAGTAACCGAATGGGTGTTCCAGGAGGCCTCCAAAGTCAGGGGACCCGTTGGTTTCATGATTGTCGTGGTTTAATGGTAAGAAAAACATGCAGCGGGAATGTTGGTTGCAAGAAATGAGCACATTTAGATGGGTGCATTCGACCATTCGGGGGACATTTACCAGGTCAGCCCAGGTTACCATGTAAAAATGGACCAAATTGGGCCTTACTCCGAGTAACCGAATGGGTGTTCCAGGAGGCCTCCAAAGTCAGGGGACCCGTTGGTTTCATGATTGTCGTGGTTTAATGGTAAGAAAAACATGCAGCGGGAATGTTGGTTGCAAGAAATGAGCACATTTAGATGGGTGCATTCGACCATTCCGGGGGACATTTACCAGGTCAGCCCAGGTTACCATGTAAAAATGGACCAAATTGGGCCTTACTCCGAGTAACCGAATGGGTGTTCCAGGAGGCCTCCAAAGTCAGGGGACCCGTTGGTTTCATGATTGTCGTGGTTTAATGGTAAGAAAAACATGCAGCGGGAATGTTGGTTGCAAGAAATGAGCACATTTAGATGGGTGCATTCGACCATTCCGGGGACATTTACCAGGTCAGCCCAGGTTACCATGTAAAAATGGACCAAATTGGGCCTTACTCCGAGTAACCGAATGGGTGTTCCAGGAGGCCTCCAAAGTCAGGGGACCCGTTGGTTTCATGATTGTCGTGGTTTAATGGTAAGAAAAACATGCAGCGGGAATGTTGGTTGCAAGAAGAGCACATTTAGATGGGTGCATTCGACCATTCCGGGGGACTTTACCAGGTCAGCCCAGGTTACCATGTAAAAATGGACCAAATTGGGCCTTACTCCGAGTAACCGAATGGGTGTTCCAGGAGGCCTCCAAAGTCAGGGGACCCGTTGGTTTCATGATTGTCGTGGTTTAATGGTAAGAAAAACATGCAGCGGGAATGTTGGTTGCAAGAAATGAGCACATTTAGATGGGTGCATTCGACCATTCGGGGACATTTACCAGGTCAGCCCAGGTTACCATGTAAAAATGGACCAAATTGGGCCTTACTCCGAAGTGTTCCAGGAGGCCTCCAAAGTCAGGGACCCGTTGGTTTCATGATTGTCGTGGTTTAATGGTAAGAAAAACATGCAGCGGGAATGTTGGTTGCAAGAAATGAGCACATTTAGATGGGTGCATTCGACCATTCGGGGGACTTTACCAGGTCAGCCCAGGTTACCATGTAAAAATGGACCAAATTGGGCCTTACTCCGAGTAACCGAATGGGTGTTCCAGGAGGCCTCCAAAGTCAGGGGACCCGTTGGTTTCATGATTGTCGTGGTTTAATGGTAAGAAAACATGCAGCGGGAATGTTGGTTGCAAGAAATGAGCACATTTAGATGGGTGCATTCGACCATTTCCGGGGACTTTACCAGGTCAGCCCAGGTTACCATGTAAAAATGGACCAAATTGGGCCTTACTCCGAGTAACCGAATGGGTGTTCCAGGAGGCCTCCAAAGTCAGGGACCCGTTGGTTTCATGATTGTCGTGGTTTAATGGTAAGAAAAACATGCAGCGGGAATGTTGGTTGCAAGAAATGAGCACATTTAGATGGGTGCATTCGACCATTCCGGGGGACTTTACCAGGTCAGCCCAGGTTACCATGTAAAAATGGACCAAATTGGGCCTTACTCCGAGTAACCGAATGGGTGTTCCAGGAGGCCTCCAAAGTCAGGGACCCGTTGGTTTCATGATTGTCGTGGTTTAATGGTAAGAAAAACATGCAGCGGGAATGTTGGTTGCAAGAAATGAGCACATTTAGATGGGTGCATTCGACCATTCGGGGGACGTTTACCAGGTCAGCCCAGGTTACCATGTAAAAATGGACCAAATTGGGCCTTACTCCGAGTAACCGAATGGGTGTTCCAGGAGGCCTCCAAAGTCAGGGGACCCGTTGGTTTCATGATTGTCGTGGTTTAATGGTAAGAAAAACATGCAGCGGGAATGTTGGTTGCAAGAAATGAGCACATTTAGATGGGTGCATTCGACCATTCCGGGGGACATTTACCAGGTCAGCCCAGGTTACCATGTAAAAATGGACCAAATTGGGCCTTACTCCGAGTAACCGAATGGGTGTTCCAGGAGGCCTCCAAAGTCAGGGGACCGTTGGTTTCATGATTGTCGTGGTTTAATGGTAAGAAAAACATGCAGCGGGAATGTTGGTTGCAAGAAATGAGCACATTTAGATGGGTGCATTCGACCATTCGGGGGACTTTACCAGGTCAGCCCAGGTTACCATGTAAAAATGGACCAAATTGGGCCTTACTCCGAGTAACCGAATGGGTGTTCCAGGAGGCCTCCAAAGTCAGGGGACCCGTTGGTTTCATGATTGTCGTGGTTTAATGGTAAGAAAAACATGCAGCGGGAATGTTGGTTGCAAGAAATGAGCACATTTAGATGGGTGCATTCGACCATTCCGGGGGACATTTACCAGGTCAGCCCAGGTTACCATGTAAAAATGGACCAAATTGGGCCTTACTCCGAGTAACCGAATGGGTGTTCCAGGAGGCCTCCAAAGTCAGGGGACCCGTTGGTTTCATGATTGTCGTGGTTTAATGGTAAGAAAAACATGCAGCGGGAATGTTGGTTGCAAGAAATGAGCACATTTAGATGGGTGCATTCGACCATTCCGGGGGACTTTACCAGGTCAGCCCAGGTTACCATGTAAAAATGGACCAAATTGGGCCTTACTCCGAGTAACCGAATGGGTGTTCCAGGAGGCCTCCAAAGTCAGGGGACCCGTTGGTTTCATGATTGTCGTGGTTTAATGGTAAGAAAACATGCAGCGGGAATGTTGGTTGCAAGAAATGAGCACATTTAGATGGGTGCATTCGACCATTCCGGGGGACTTTACCAGGTCAGCCCAGGTTACCTGTAAAAATGGACCAAATTGGGCCTTACTCCGAGTAACCGAATGGGTGTTCCAGGAGGCCTCCAAAGTCAGGGGACCCGTTGGTTTCATGATTGTTGGTTTAATGGTAAGAAAAACATGCAGCGGAATGTTGGTTGCAAGAAATGAGCACATTTAGATGGGTGCATTCGACCATTTTGGGGGACTTTACCAGGTCAGCCCAGGTTACCATGTAAAAATGGACCAAATTGGGCCTTACTCCGAGTAACCGAATGGGTGTTCCAGGAGGCCTCCAAAGTCAGGGGACCGTTGGTTTCATGATTGTCGTGGTTTAATGGTAAGAAAAACATGCAGCGGGAATGTTGGTTGCAAGAAATGAGCACATTTAGATGGGTGCATTCGACCATTCCGGGGGACATTTACCAGGTCAGCCCAGGTTACCATGTAAAAATGGACCAAATTGGGCCTTACTCCGAGTAACCGAATGGGTGTTCCAGGAGGCCTCCAAAGTCAGGGGACCCGTTGGTTTCATGATTGTCGTGGTTTAATGGTAAGAAAAACATGCAGCGGGAATGTTGGTTGCAAGAAATGAGCACATTTAGATGGGTGCATTCGACCATTCGGGGGACATTTACCAGGTCAGCCCAGGTTACCATGTAAAAATGGACCAAATTGGGCCTTACTCCGAGTAACCGAATGGGTGTTCCAGGAGGCCTCCAAAGTCAGGGGACCCGTTGGTTTCATGATTGTCGTGGTTTAATGGTAAGAAAAACATGCAGCGGAATGTTGGTTGCAAGAAATGAGCACATTTAGATGGGTGCATTCGACCATTCCGGGGACTTTACCAGGTCAGCCCAGGTTACCATGTAAAAATGGACCAAATTGGGCCTTACTCCGAGTAACGAATGGGTGTTCCAGGAGGCCTCCAAAGTCAGGGGACCCGTTGGTTTCATGATTGTCGTGGTTTAATGGTAAGAAAAACATGCAGCGGGAATGTTGGTTGCAAGAAATGAGCACATTTAGATGGGTGCATTCGACCATTTCGGGGGACATTTACCAGGTCAGCCCAGGTTACCATGTAAAAATGGACCAAATTGGGCCTTACTCCGAGTAACGAATGGGTGTTCCAGGAGGCCTCCAAAGTCAGGGGACCCGTTGGTTTCATGATTGTCGTGGTTTAATGGTAAGAAAAACATGCAGCGGGAATGTTGGTTGCAAGAAATGAGCACATTTAGATGGGTGCATTCGACCATTCCGGGGACGTTTACCAGGTCAGCCCAGGTTACCATGTAAAAATGGACCAAATTGGGCCTTACTCCGAGTAACCGAATGGGTGTTCCAGGAGGCCTCCAAAGTCAGGGGACCCGTTGGTTTCATGATTGTCGTGGTTTAATGGTAAGAAAACATGCAGCGGGAATGTTGGTTGCAAGAAATGAGCACATTTAGATGGGTGCATTCGACCATTCCGGGGGACGTTTACCAGGTCAGCCCAGGTTACCATGTAAAAATGGACCAAATTGGGCCTTACGAGTCCGAATGGGTGTTCCAGGAGGCCTCCAAAGTCAGGGGACCCGTTGGTTTCATGATTGTCGTGGTTTAATGGTAAGAAAAACATGCAGCGGGAATGTTGGTTGCAAGAAATGAGCACATTTAGATGGGTGCATTCGACCATTCCGGGGGACGTTTACCAGGTCAGCCCAGGTTACCATGTAAAAATGGACCAAATTGGGCCTTACTCCGAGTAACGAATGGGTGTTCCAGGAGGCCTCCAAAGTCAGGGGACCCGTTGGTTTCATGATTGTCGTGGTTTAATGGTAAGAAAACATGCAGCGGAATGTTGGTTGCAAGAAATGAGCACATTTAGATGGGTGCATTCGACCATTTCGGGGGACATTTACCAGGTCAGCCCAGGTTACCATGTAAAAATGGACCAAATTGGGCCTTACTCCGAGTAACCGAATGGGTGTTCCAGGAGGCCTCCAAAGTCAGGGGACCCGTTGGTTTCATGATTGTCGTGGTTTAATGGTAAGAAAAACATGCAGGGGAATGTTGGTTGCAAGAATGAGCACATTTAGATGGGTGCATTCGACCATTCGGGGGACATTTACCAGGTCAGCCCAGGTTACCATGTAAAAATGGACCAAATTGGGCCTTACTCCGAGTAACGAATGGGTGTTCCAGGAGGCCTCCAAAGTCAGGGGACCCGTTGGTTTCATGATTGTCGTGGTTTAATGGTAAGAAAAACATGCAGCGGAATGTTGGTTGCAAGAAATGAGCACATTTAGATGGGTGCATTCGACCATTCCGGGGACATTTACCAGGTCAGCCCAGGTTACCATGTAAAAATGGACCAAATTGGGCCTTACTCCGAGTAACCGAATGGGTTTCCAGGAGGCCTCCAAAGTCAGGGGACCCGTTGGTTTCATGATTGTCGTGGTTTAATGGTAAGAAAACATGCAGCGGGAATGTTGGTTGCAAGAAATGAGCACATTTAGATGGGTGCATTCGACCATTCGGGGGACATTTACCAGGTCAGCCCAGGTTACCATGTAAAATGGACCAAATTGGGCCTTACTCCGAGTAACCGAATGGGTGTTCCAGGAGGCCTCCAAAGTCAGGGGACCCGTTGGTTTCATGATTGTCGTGGTTTAATGGTAAGAAAACATGCAGCGGGAATGTTGGTTGCAAGAAATGAGCACATTTAGATGGGTGCATTCGACCATTTCGGGGGACATTTACCAGGTCAGCCCAGGTTACCATGTAAAAATGGACCAAATTGGGCCTTACTCCGAGTAACCGAATGGGTGTTCCAGGAGGCCTCCAAAGTCAGGGGACCCGTTGGTTTCATGATTGTCGTGGTTTAATGGTAAGAAAAACATGCAGCGGGAATGTTGGTTGCAAGAAATGAGCACATTTAGATGGGTGCATTCGACCATTCCGGGGGACTTTACCAGGTCAGCCCAGGTTACCATGTAAAAATGGACCAAATTGGGCCTTACTCCGAGTAACCGAATGGGTGTTCCAGGAGGCCTCCAAAGTCAGGGGACCCGTTGGTTTCATGATTGTCGTGGTTTAATGGTAGAAAACATGCAGCGGGAATGTTGGTTGCAAGAAATGAGCACATTTAGATGGGTGCATTCGACCATTCCGGGGGACATTTACCAGGTCAGCCCAGGTTACCATGTAAAATGGACCAAATTGGGCCTTACTCCGAAGTGTTCCAGGAGGCCTCCAAAGTCAGGGGACCGTTGGTTTCATGATTGTCGTGGTTTAATGGTAAGAAAAACATGCACGCGGGAATGTTGGTTGCAAGAAATGAGCACATTTAGATGGGTGCATTCGACCATTCGGGGGATTTACCAGGTCAGCCCAGGTTACCATGTAAAAATGGACCAAATTGGGCCTTACTCCGAGTAACCGAATGGGTGTTCCAGGAGGCCTCCAAAGTCAGGGGACCCGTTGGTTTCATGATTGTCGTGGTTTAATGGTAAGAAAACATGCAGCGGGAATGTTGGTTGCAAGAAATGAGCACATTTAGATGGGTGCATTCGACCATTTCCGGGGACGTTTACCAGGTCAGCCCAGGTTACCATGTAAAAATGGACCAAATTGGGCCTTACTCCGAGTAACCGAATGGGTGTTCCAGGAGGCCTCCAAAGTCAGGGGACCCGTTGGTTTCATGATTGTCGTGGTTTAATGGTAAGAAAACATGCAGCGGGAATGTTGGTTGCAAGAATGAGCACATTTAGATGGGTGCATTCGACCATTTCGGGGGACATTTACCAGGTCAGCCCAGGTTACCGTGTAAAATGGACCAAATTGGGCCTTACTCCGAGTAACCGAATGGGTGTTCCAGGAGGCCTCCAAAGTCAGGGGACCCGTTGGTTTTCATGATTGTCGTGGTTTAATGGTAAGAAAACATGCAGCGGAATGTTGGTTGCAAGAAATGAGCACATTTAGATGGGTGCATTCGACCATTCCGGGGGACGTTTACCAGGTCAGCCCAGGTTACCATGTAAAAATGGACCAAATTGGGCCTTACTCCGAGTAACGAATGGGTGTTCCAGGAGGCCTCCAAAGTCAGGGGACCCGTTGGTTTCATGATTGTCGTGGTTTAATGGTAAGAAAAACATGCAGCGGGAATGTTGGTTGCAAGAAATGAGCACATTTAGATGGTGCATTCGACCATTTCGGGGACTTTACCAGGTCAGCCCAGGTTACCGTGTAAAAATGGACCAAATTGGGCCTTACTCCGAGTAACCGAATGGGTGTTCCAGGAGGCCTCCAAAGTCAGGGGACCCGTTGGTTTCATGATTGTCGTGGTTTAATGGTAAGAAAAACATGCAGCGGAATGTTGGTTGCAAGAAATGAGCACATTTAGATGGGTGCATTCGACCATTCGGGGGACTTTACCAGGTCAGCCCAGGTTACCATGTAAAAATGGACCAAATTGGGCCTTACTCCGAGTAACCGAATGGGTGTTCCAGGAGGCCTCCAAAGTCAGGGGACCCGTTGGTTTCATGATTGTCGTGGTTTAATGGTAAGGAAAAACATGCAGCGGGAATGTTGGTTGCAAGAAATGAGCACATTTAGAGTGGTGCATTCGACCATTCGGGGGACGTTTACCAGGTCAGCCCAGGTTACCATGTAAAAATGGACCAAATTGGGCCTTACTCCGAGTAACCGAATGGTGTTCAGGAGGCCTCCAAAGTCAGGGGACCGTT
>CAAHFI010611373.1:0-10784 GCA_900893395.1 Euglena gracilis
CAGGGGGGAGAAAATGCCACCCAGATGGCCCCTTCTTTGCATGATTTGCTCAAGCAAATCCTGGAGGGGAAACAATATAAAATCAGACCGTTGAATATTTCCTGGGGAAAAAACCCAGTCTACAACGATATCAAAGTGCTTTCACGCTGTTATGGGTAATTTTGCAAACAGAAAGGGATACACCCCCTGAAGCCACAACTGACTTAGTGGCTTACGCTTTGGTACAATTATTTGAATTTTCAAAGGCCCAGGCCCGCAATGCATACAGTGCTATGCTTTTGATTCCTGGTTTGGTAGATTGAGCTTCCACACCATGTTGGCACCTTACAAGAAGCTCTGGAACGAAAATCTTGAAAAAATATGGAGCAATATGGGATCCACTCCCAATCCTCCTGGGGCTGGCCAAGACCTCCTTTCCCACTGATATGTGTACATTACGTACACAACTTATTTTTTTGCTCACGAATCATCTGTTTATACAGATCTTCAGATTCGGAAGAATCAAACGCACAACCACTGTGTTCGGCAAGGCGCCCTACATTAAAATTAGGCGTAAAGGCCAAAATTGCACAAATGGGAAAGAGTTGGAAGGGAAAAGAGGACAAAGGGACACCGAGGGCGATGCACAAAGACCTTGTGAGGCCATGCCTTGCTCGCCGGCAATCTTTTGTTTGATTGTGACGCGTTGGGTTAGGAATCCCTGCTTAGTGCCGCCTCGCCGGAGTTGGCTGACGGTGTAGCTCCGACTTGAAGGCTGTGAACGCTTTCTCTTTCTCCTTGTGGGGTCCCCCCCCTCCCCATCATTTTCTTCTGACCGAGGGCTTTTGAAGAACAAATTTCCTTTTACGGTGACGGGGTCGGGCTAACAACGTCTTTGTGCTTCGTCCTCGGTGTCCCTTCCTCCCTGGTCAGTTTTTCTCGAGGGAGTACGACACACCTCGGGCACCGCACTTTGCCCTTGTGAGGCCAGATTGTGCACTGAAATTAGGGGGCCAGTGCATTTTCTTGGGCACCTTGGGCCCAAGTTGCTGACAGTGGGCAGTAAAATCCTCCACTCCCCTCCACTGACCAATCTCTCAAACTTCTTGGGCAGCAAAGCCCATTTTTTGAGTAAACCAACCCCTTCCCTCTGGTGGAGTGGGCCCCCCACACCAATTTGGCCAAAAAAACGTTTTTTTTATCGAAGCAATGGTATTTGACACCCTTTTCTTTTTTAGAAATTTCTTCGGATCCTACGGACTCGGCTGTTTTTCTGAGAGGGCCCGCCGGCCTTCGAAGTCAAATAATCAACCTTTTGGTTTTTTTTTTTTGCTCTTGAGCTTATCAATTGAACCTTTAAAAATTCAAATTCTTGTTAAAATCTGGTTCTTACAAACACAAACAACAGATATTTTTTTGTAGTTTTCACCAGTGCATTGTATGGGCAAGAACCCTGTGTGTGAGACCGTTTAAAATTGTGAGGTTCGATTTGGGGCTTTGCTTAACAAGGAATTTGCTCTGTTTCTACCCACCAGAAAAATTCGGCCGACTGATCCAGGAAATTTGCCAGTTAAGGCCGGAAAGGCCAAAATAGGGGTTCAGGCTTCAAAGGCCTACCAACAGAAACTTTTCTTGCTTTCAATTCGACTGAAATCCCAAAAACGTGAATTTCAGTGATTTTACAAGCCCAAGGCTATATTAGGTACAACTGTTGGTTTAAGGACCCCTTAACACTCCCCACTTAGAAAATCTCGGGGACATTTTGAAAAAACGAAAGTAAAAGAGGGTCCAACGAAGGAAAAAAAATGGGGGGGGGGATTTTCACCCGCGTTGTTTGTGTTGCGGATGGTCAGAATGCATAACGTTCAACGATTTCGAATGTCGAAGGAGAAAAGAGAGGGAGGGGTGCGGCCCGAGTGGCACGCTAACCCCTGGGGTAGGTAGGTAGGGTGCGGCGCACGGTGCGTGGCAACGGTGGTAACGGTCAGCCACGTGCGTCGCCGTCGCATCGCCAACGGGGGGAAGGGCTTTAGAGGCCCCGCACCACCCCCACAAACATGTTGCGGTCAACTCCATATACTTCGCGGTGAAGGTCCAGTTTCACCCTTCGCGGTCTTGACCCACTCGAGGGTCATGGCCATGGTACCCGTATATGTGGTCGTGTGTTGTTACCAACGTGGCTGGGGGTCAAAAAGCAAACGGGGGGGGTGGAAATGGGATAATTCGTGCACAGCCCGTCTTGCCTAGCGTTGCGTTGCAACTAGAAAGTTGCACGGCAAGCCTTAATAAGCTGAAATGCACACATGCCCCTTTCTGATTGTCGCCCTTTTTGTTGTCCTTAGGGAACAATCCGACTTTTTTTGTGATCACTTTTTTGTCAAGTCTCTTAGAACCAAACCACCTTTGTGGTTTAAACGTCTTTTTTCGTTGTTGCAACTATTTTTTGCCCATTCCACCTCTTTATCCAGCCGTTTCGAACGTTTTATTGATTTGTTTTTTGTGTGTTCGTGTGTCTCTCGGTCTGCTACCCGCTGCAGACGAGTGCCAAAAATGAAACGATCAAAAAAGGAAGCGATCCACAACCCGCGGGACCGATTCCCCACGAAACTTGAACCTTGGAAAAAAACTGAAAAAAGTCTGAGAAATGAGAAAAACCCTAAATTCCTCACACAGAAACCCTCCCGAATTCTTTTTTTGAGATATGCCACGAGGTGGATTTTCTAATTTGTCTCCTCGGCGTAAGCAAAAACTTCTCATGCGTAACGATGGAAAAAATGCCCAATGGCTACCCAAGTGTTATCCGACTCATCCAACCCTTCCATTTCACAAGAAATTGCCATTGTCCATTTGGATCTTTTCTATGTGAAATAATTTTTTTCCACGACATACTCACCGGGGGTAGCTCAACATCCTCGGTTTCGCTTTGTTAAAAGTCAACGGTAGTGGTTCTCCAACAAATTTGTCCTCCGGGTGCAATTTCAACTGTGTGATGTGCACGCTTTGCATTACACCAGGTTTCACCTCAATCTAGTATGAACTTTTACCCAAACGTCGTTTAACCTCACAAGGACCCAACCGACGGATCAAGTTTGCTTGCAAATTTGATGTCGCAAATAAACAAACTTTCTGTTAATCGTCCAAAATTGATTTTTCAGCCCTTTGAGAATTCAAAGCCTTAAAACTTTGTAAATGAAGGGTGTACAATTTTTTCAGCAATTTTTTGAATCCAACTCGGACATTCTTTTGAAAAGATATAAAGCTTCCTCCGCTTCGCGGGGAATGGGTAAAGGAGAACCGGTCAGTTGCATGTTTCGTCCAAAAACAATTTCATAGGGGATAAGCCACTTGTACGAGGGATATTATGAAATTTCCTCCTCCCCAATGGCAAAATGTCAACCCATTTGTGCCATCTCGTCGCAAACCTATCGAAGCCAAGTTTAAATTCCTTCCCTTGCACTTCCGCCCCACTGTTCGCTTGATGGTGATGCGCTTGCGCCTTGCGCTTCGTATCCCCATGCAACCGCAAATCGTGAGTCACCATTCCCTTCAGGTCGATCGAACCGCTTGACCCAAAAATGGTGGTACGCAAAGGTCCCTTCAAAGAAAAACGTGGGGAGGCTGTGAGCTTGACAAATTTCGCACATTTTGGAAACCGACAAAGTGATTTCTTTTGCCCCACCAAAGTTGAAAAACGAAAATGTTTTGTCATTTCCAACCATAGCCTTTCGCCACCCACATGTCGCACGTGGGGTGGTACTCCAGGACAAAAGGTCCAGTTACACCGGCGGGTACACACAAAGTCCTTGGAAAAAAAGCCGGTTGTCCAAATTTTGAAAATTTTCTGGCCAATTTTCGAAATGCAGTTTGTGCATCTCATCCGAAATGCCCTTAAAATACGCACACCGTGCAAAAAAGTGGACCAATTCCGGTGCATCACAGGTTGCTTGGACAAATTGTTGTCCCCCCCCTTTGATTTTCAGCGCCATCAAGGGAAAATGCTGCCCGGAAAAGTTTTTCTACCTGCACCAATTCCTCCACTTCATTGCCCATGACATCCACAGAGGAGATCATTTTTTTCAACACCGAAAGCTGCCTTGAAAAATCAAAATCAGAAACTTCACCATTTTTGTGCAAGCGAACAACGATACAAGCTCTTTCCATTTTTCTTTCAATCTCCTCCGACCCATGCCACGAAACGTCCGCAAAACTTTGTGATGCGGGGTAAGCCCACCTTGTCGTACAATCTGCGGTTAGGTGTTGCTTACCGGGGACATACGCTACGTTTAGCAAAAAAAATGCTGAGTTTTCTGTGCCACCGTGCCCTTCGGCTTGACGGTCCCGCCGGGTCCGCAAGAGTCTCGGTGAACCAAGACTCAAGAGCCTTGTGGTCCGTCAAAACGAGGACCGGTTGTAGGCCTAACCACCCTGAAGGGCGGATACAACCGCGTACACCTCCTTATTTCGAATATCCCAAGTTTTTCTTGTGAAGGGGTCAGCTTTCCGTGAGATGAATGCCACGGCAACCGTTTCCCCTTCCATGGCCTTTTCCTTACTTAACTCCACCTCACCAACGGGTAGTTGTTCCAACACCAAACCAATTCACCTACCCGATGCATCCACCTTCAAAAAAAAAGGTCGGTCGGGGTGGTCGGGGTCGACAACTTGTAACGACAACCCCTTAACCCTACGCCTTTTTTGTTTCCTTAAAAGTTTCCTACTTTCATCGTCCAACTTAACCGTGAATTTGGAACCGGCCTTGCCCCCGCACGACCAACCCGAATTTGTCTTGGCGGTGGGCTGCCAACCCTGAAAATGTTTCAATGTAGGAAGAACAATGGGTGAAAAAAACACAAAACGCAACGAAGATTGGTAATAGTTTGTGGTATCTCCATTTTTCCACCGCCAACAATTTGCCGGGGGGAGGTTTCCTTGGGCGGCCTCTGTGGCCCAAAAAATCAACCCCATTTTGGAAAAATTGCACTTCGAAAAACTGTCTACCCATTGTTTTTCACGAAGTCCAAAATGGTACGAATTTCAGAATCGTGCCTTCTCAAAGTTTTCCTACCCAAATTCTCTTGGGGGGTACAACGAGATTGTAGTTCCATACAGAAGCCATCGGCGATTTCTTGTGCGGGGGAAAGTTCGCTCCAATTCCTTTGACAATATTGCACACCGTTTTTCCAACCCATTACTACCACCTTCCATTACACCGTTCCTTAGGGGGTGTAGGTGGCGGTAATTTCCTTGAATCGGGGTGGCGGGGGACTTGATGAAAAGCGTCCCCTAAATCAAACTGTGCAAAAAAATTGTTTTTGTGCCTTGGCGAATCAAAGGCTCCTCCACCCAGGGTAAGGGGTGTACATCATCGCACCAATGGGATTTTATGTAGCTGGCATCAACCACCCCCTCCATTTTTTGTCATAAGGGGCTGTGGGTGTACACGCACTTTTTTTACAGGAAACGAGGGCATACCCCATGGACCCCAACACGGCTCCACCTTACCTTGCCTTAACCATTCTGTGGTTATAGCCTTCATTGCCTCCAACCTTTCACCCATGAGCTGCACCGGTCTTTGCTTTTCGGTTGAGCGCCGGGTTTGAAAAACATACGGGCCTCACAATGTGGTCCTCTCACGGGGGGGGAGGTGGGTTTTCACTTCATCCGCAAAAACCAAATATTTGTAACCCTCAAAAATCTTTTGGCGTAACTCATCGACCGAAGGTTGGAACTCCCCCACTCACTCGGCTCCAAGTGAGAGGAAAATATCCAGATTTCGTTTGTTACACCTTTAACTGCTCACACACATCCAACAATTCCTCCTGCTTAGTTGCACTTAGGCTTCTTGTCTGTTTTTTGCCGGCGCTAACTTCGCCTCTGGCCCAGTTTGCTGCGTGGTGAGTGGCCAGGGACCCCTTACACCACTGTTGTTGCCCCCCCCCTGGCCAGGTGAGTACCTCTGGTGTACTTCCAGCGCTGTAGAGACATACACTCACCTTGTGTGGTTGGTGTCGTTCCCGTGGGTCCAAAAAGTCCTCTCCCTTAGTTCCTCGTTTTTCTCTCCAACAAAACTTGGAAACGTGAAACGGAAATTTCGCCACCTCCCACACTTGCCCAACTAAAATTTTTGGTCGTGAATCAAACAAATCCAATTTTGTGCCTTGGCAAAAATAGGCAAGGTGATATTTTTCGTCGATAGGCCGTTGAACCTTTTTTTCCCTTTCTTCGAACGGGGGGAAAATTTTTGGACAAATCCTTCACTTTCATTTTTCGTGAACTTTTCTGGGAAAATCTTTCACTTTAGAATGAGGGGTAGTGTCTATGAAATCCGTTTCAACCCTCCCTCAGCTTCCGCCTCAATCAAAAAATGAGCAACGTCAATTTCCTTCAAAGGCCAGCTCTGTATGTACCGCACTCCGTCGTTGTCGGCAAAAAGTCCATTCTCGTGGGGCAATACTCCAAATTTATTTATCCACATCCAAAGATACCCCAAAATCAGGTCAAAGTGAAGTTCTGCCTCGTGGAAAATTCCACTAATTTCCAGTGGTATCTCCTAAATCCCCTTTTTAAGCGAAAACCTTCACTTTTAGCCCCAACTCATGCTCCACACCCTGTAGAGAATCGCCTTTCACGGTGACCAACCTCAAAGGTTCTTTTGCGGGCACCATCAATTTTTCAAAGGGTCCCAACCATACCAAATTCGTTTGGGGCACCCGTGTCGGCCAAAGCCTTCAAATTTTTGTGCGAACCATCAGGTGCCGTAACATGAACCGCCGTCACCAATTGTGTTCGCCCTGTATTTTTTGGTTATTTACCCCATTCTAAAACTTTCACCGTTTTAAGTTGATTAGGGTCAAAAAAGTTTCTTTTTCGTGAGTGCACAAATCTGGTCGGTCATTGTCGTTTGTGGGGGGTTCACTGGGGGTTAACACCGAACCCTGCCTCTTTGGAATATGCTTCATCGACAAACGCTTCCCTTGCACCAAAAGTTTGACCAATTTTCAGGGACTCGATATTTTTGATTGAGAGTCACTCCATAATTGTTTCCACCCAAACGGTGAATGTGTCTTTTGGTACCAGGGATGGTGGACTCACACCAAAAACCTGGACACAACGGTTTTAAACACCCCTCCACCGTTCCCCAAATACGGTTGGGCCTTTTGTAGCCAACAAGGGCAAAATTGGGAATAATCAACGTCCAAAAAATTCATCCCTTCCATAAATTCACAGTCTTTCAAAAGGCCGTTTTCGGGGATTTCAATGTACCATTGGGGGGGGGGGTTGTAGAAAATTGATGATGGAAAGTGTTTTTTTGCAAGAGAATGGCATACCGAAATCCCCCCACGTGTGGGTGACTTTGGCTATATTCCGTACAAGTTACGGATCGAAAGTCAAGTCCACGTCCCCTTTTTGAGATATTTTTACGACAAAATTGCTTCACTTTTCCCATGAAGTGTTTGACGGTTGCGCAAAATTTTTTCTGCTACAAATTTGTGCGGAGGGCACTTGGTAAGGAGTGCCGCCCCTTAGGCACTCTCGGCCCCCCTAACACGAGGGGGCGCACCCTGGCCTCTTTTCCGTTTTCTTCACTTAACCACCAACCATTCCTTTGCCTTTGAAAGTTTGACAACCATTTCATCAAAATTGCCTGTACCACCCCTTGCCGCGTCCTCCCCTCCCTTGGGATTGGGGCCAGGCTTCTTTTTAGGCCCCGTCGGGACACCAAAAATCAGGCCCGTTATACGCAATTTTAAAAAAAAATCGGCGCTTCGCAACGAGAAGGTATACCCAGATATATCCCTCCCCGGGGTCCGGTCCGCCCCACCCACCCACCCCCTCCACCTGGGGGTCTGCTGGCTTATAAAGGAAGCCAGATTGGTGCCCAAAATTGTGTGCGGGGGTTCTTTATTTGCATCCGGCAAATTTGCCCAACACTTAACAGCAATATGCCCCATTACCACAACGTTCACACGGCGCTCTGATTACTCCTTCATTGCTCATTGTTGTGGGGGTGGAGGTAGGGGTGGTGATTCTTCCACATTTTTAATGGAAACGGGGGAATACAAAATTTTTGATGTTTCCCCCCCTCTTTTTCTCAATTGAGAAATTTTGAGAAAAATTCTCATTTTCCGTTCCCGTGGAAACTTCTGTCACCCTCATCCACTGGGGGTTTGATTCTGTTGCGGGGGGAACCACGCCGCTTAAATTCAACTGCTTGATTCTTTTGCGTCAGCAATGTGTGCATCATTTCCATGATTTCCTTTTGGGGTAGTTGGAAATTCTTTGGGCGAAACTTGCACTTTTTGACGTTTGACAAATTTCGTCCGTCGAGTGAAAGAAGCAAGTTTTTCTGCCTTGCCGACCCAACGGTCACCTCAAAATGCGTCCCCAAAAACACCAAGGAGACAAAATTTAACGTGGCTCCTTCCAACGCACTCATCAAAATTTCTTTGCACTTGGTGGCCATCCACCAAGGGCATATTTCTGCCTTTCAGCACGTTTAAAAAAACACTTCCCCTTTCTTGTCCCTGACTGGCCCTGGTAGCGTGACCCCTGAGGGGAGGATGGGCAAGCCAAGCCGCCACCGCAGCAGCAGCCTGCATTGGGTGTCCGGGAAAGCTGTGTGATGTGCCTTGCTGGGCAAATTACGCAGCCATTCCGTTGCCACGGTCCTTTTGGCACACCCGCCCCACCCGGTCTGGTTGAGCCGACCGCATCGACTCGCTGGCTCTGCATATCCGCCAGTTCTCCACCCACCACCTTTGGGAAATGTTGTTCGTTTTGCGGAGGAGAGTGGGGTCGTGCCTGGGAGCCAGCCAGTCAGTGGAGCCATGTTGGAGCCAAGCTGTAGTGTGCAACCCTTAGTAGTGTGTCTTGCATGTCTGGTAATGGGCTCACCAGCACCGAGGCTGGTACCCCCACGGCTTGGTTGCCACGCATCCCCAGGTTCAGCAAGGTCGCCATCCGTGCCGCTGGTTGCAGCACTTCTGGGTCCGTGATTCCGAGGCTCCTTTGCGGATGGGCAGTGATACCTGATCCCACGTGCTCTCGACGATACCCATTCAAGGGGGGTAGGTCGGGCCTGGGGGGGGGGGCCGACCATAGGGTCGTGCCACCGTCGCCAAAGGTCCCCAAAGGTCCCCCAAGGTGGCGTCCGGGAGACACCCTTGTAGGCCGACCGCAGGGTCGCCGGCTTAGGGTCGACTAAGGATCGTGGACGCACCATAGGGTCGACTAAGGGTCGGCCCATCCCATAACTTCCCCCTAACCAGGATCTGGCCTGGGGCGGTAGTAGTGGGCCGACACTAGGGTCGGCCCACGTCGCCAAAGGTCGCCAACGTTCAGCCACAAAACTTAGCCACAAGTATGTTGCCAACGTAGAAAGTAATTTGTTCTTTGGGGCCTGGACAGTTGGGCACAAACAGGTTTTTTCTATCCACGAGGGATGTTGTTATTTTTTTGGGGCTCGAACAGTTGGGCAAAAAAACGGATTTGTCCTCCAAAACGGTTGGGTAACACCAGGGAACTTTATTATTCTGGGGCCCTCGAACAGTCCGGAAACAAAAGGGATTTGCAGCAAAATCAGTTGGGTTATACAGGGATTTGCCTCCCAAAACTGGTAGGTAACACAAGGAATTTTGTTATTTCTGGGCCCTCGAACCTTTGGACAAAAAAAATGGATTTGTCCCCCAAAAAAGAGTGGGTAACACAAGGCATTTTACTACTTAGGGGCCCTCGAACATTTGGGCAACAAAATGGAATTGCACCAAAACGGGTGGGTAAAACAAGGGATTTATATTTAGGGTCCCTCGAACAGTTAGGAAACCTGTTGGGTTACACAAGTGATTTGCCCCGCAAAATGGGTGGTAACACAAGATCTTTTTTTGGGGGGCGGTCCTCGAACATTCGGGCAACAAAAGGTATTTGCCCCCGAAATCAGTTGGTTTACACAAGGGATTTGACCCCCAAAACGGGAGGAAAACACAAGACAATTTTGTATTTTAGGGTCCTCGAACAGTTGGAGTTGGGCAACAAAAGGGACTTGTCCCCGAAATGTACTGGTTATACATAGAAACTTGCCTCCCAAAACGGGTAGGTAAGACAAGGGATTCTGTTTTTCAGGGGCCCTCGAACAGCTGGGCAACAAAAGCATTTGTCCCCAAAGCTGGTGGTAACACAAGCGGATTTGTATTTTGGGGCCTCGAACAGTAGGGCAACAAAATGACTTGCCCCCGAAATCAGTTGGGTTACACAAGGGATTTGCCCCCCAAAACGGGTGGGTAACACAAGGGATTTTGTTATTTAGGGACCGTCGAACGGTTGGGCAAAAGTAGGGATTTGCTCTGCAAAAACGGTGGAAAAACACAGAGATTTTGTTATTTTGGGGCCCTCGAACAGTTGGGCAAAGAAAGGGACTTGCCGCCGAAATCAGTTGGTTATACAAGGGATTGCCTCCCAAAAAACGTACTTTACTCAAGGTACTTTGGTAATTAGCGTCATTCAAAACAGTGGGCAACAAAAATGGATTGTCCCCCAAAAACGAGTTTTTCTGTCAGGGATTTTGCTATTTAGGGCCCTCGAAATGTTGGGCAACAAAAGGGACTTGCCCCGAATTCAGTTTGTTACACAATTGATTTGCCCCGAAAACGGGTCAGTAACACAAGGTTATTTTGTTTTAGGGGCCCTCGAACAGTGGGCAACAAAAATGGATTTCCTGCCAAAACGGGTGGGTAACACAAGGGATTTTGTTGTTTAGAGGCCCTCGAACATTGGGCAACAAAATGGGTTTCCTCCTCAAAACGGGTGGG
>CAAHFI010612869.1:0-10654 GCA_900893395.1 Euglena gracilis
TGTGCCTTGCTCAGTTTGCTCACTCTGCTTGGTCACCGCTCCCCTGCACACCTTTAGACTTTTGGGACCTATCATATCCTGGTTTAGCTCCTTTGCCTGTTAGCTTTCCTGCTCTCCAGTAACCACCACAGTCACACCGGCAGGGAATGCTGTGTCTTGATGTCACGCAGCATCGTTCTGGCATAGCGTCCTAGGGACTCCGGTTGCCCTGCAGTTTATCATGACTACCCAGTGTGTAGCTGTCTATTCTGAATCTCTCCTCGGAGCAGCCACGGTCCTTGAACTGTTTCTTTTTCTTTTCTTTTCTTTTTTTCCCCCGTCTTGGTTTCTACCCCCCTTCTTTTTCTCTTTCCTTTCTCCTTTTTCTCGTTCTGTTTCCCCAGTTCCTATGCAGGCACCTGTCTCTTCGATGTTTTCCCGACCTCGCCCACCGCTTCCTGTCCTGCGGGCATTCTGCACGGCGGCCGTCCCGACTCGTCTCCTTCTCCGACACTCTCTCCTGCTTCCCGGGCCTCGGGTCCGCCCCGCGGCAGCTTTTGGGGTTTCGGCCTTGAATGCTGACCGCGGGCGTTGCGTGCGAGGCATACCAAATCCAAATCCAAATCTTAAGGCGATTACGCCACTGAGCCTGGTGATACGGTGTTGAACGCGACGACGAAATGCGTGTTCACGCCCGAGACGTCGCTCATTTTGTGGGACTACCCCCTTTTCAGCCGTAGGTGATTGTACCATGTGGGAAACGCTCAGCGGTTGCGGCTTTCTTGAAGTCTCATGTCTGGGTCTTGCACCAATGGTCATATCCGTTGCAAGCAGGTCTAGGGATCCTTTTCAGGAAATATCCATGTTGATACGCCGGATAACCCAACTTTTGATTTCTTCGATTCGTTTTGATGGTTCCCTTTTTGAGCGTTTCAGCTCGCTTGTGAAGGTAAATTTGCAAATTGTCCCAGAAAAAACATTGGAAAAGTTGCAGGCAATGTGTAATAGTTCCATCTCGGATGGTTTGCAGGAACTTGTGGAGGAATCCCAGGCAGAGCGTTGAAATTAACGTCGTGCGGACAGGATGCAAAGACACAGCCGGTCACGTGTGATTTCAGAATGGTTCCAACCCATTCTGAATAATGGTGGTAAGCATGTGGTCCTGGTGGGTACTCAGGTAGTCGCCATCGTTGTGCGGTTTAAGAAACCGTTGAAGGCTTTGTAAACAGTGGATAAATGACGCGTTTTCAGTCGTGATCGTTGAAGAGTAGGGGCAATAGTCCTTTTGTGCATTCCACAGCAAGTGTGATTCCTCCGGACTCAGTTTAGAAGTCAAAGGCGATTACGTAACGCTCAAAAGCGTTATATTTCTTGAAGGTTTTGTGTTGGTATATTTGACTTTTTTTTGTAGCAATTCAGGTGATCGTCCACAACATATTCACCCGGGTACAATATTGATATTTCTGCCATCTGCGGGCAACCAGATGTCTGCCCGTAGGCAGTTGGCACAGAAAACTGGTACATCACGGCCGCTGTCTTCTTCCGACCACCGGAAGTTTTTAAGTTTCTTCTGTGAAAAAAATACCACCACGGCAAATATCGTCGGCTGTGTTTGGAACGAACTCATTACAGCGGAATGTTTTTCTTTTGTTGTCCGCGTAACAGACATGCACAGCGGGCATGCTGTTACGGATGTTGTGTCAAACACTACAGAGCCAGGTGGTTTGGCCATTCAACATATTTTCAAAGAGCTATGTTTCCCCAAGGAATTGGGCAAACACTCCTGGTGTCTCGGCATTGTACAAGTGCCAAATATTACGAACGTATTAGTTCCATTGTTGGTCATTGAAGAACAATGGCTCAATCCACCTGTTCAAAAAAATTCCGTTTTCACAGGCTGATTGTTTCATCGCAATGCGTTCTTCGACGCTCGGCAGGTTGGAAAAAATATCCTCTTGTCAAAGTGTGTCATTATCGTCAACCGGCATGTTTTTCTCCTGTGAGGCTTCAGAAGTTGTATATTGCCGTGCCCGACCTCAAGTGGTAGATGACCCGGCTTCTCCTGGTTACTTCACTGTAGGTTGGCGCTGGTGTAGCAGCAGCTGGGGTCTTCGCCCGCTTTCCTGACTTGCTACCACTCCCAGGTGGAGGTGGCTTTGGCTCGTTGTGTCGTTCAGCCGCTTTGCATGGTTCTGCAGGCTGCGGTTTAGCCTTAGGCTTACTGCCCTTTTTCTTCCTCAAGAGCCGTCGGTACCACCTGTTCAGGTGTTTGTACCTACGCGTGTTGTTTCAGGTGGTGGCGTTGTTTCGACCGTAGACGATTCGGTTGTTGTCACCACATCGGGTTTTTGGACAGTGGCTTGCACAAAAGTAGTAGGGCTGGCCCCGTCAGCTGCCATTTCTGTAACCCACCCAAATTTCAGACACCGGTGTCTTGTATTTGGGTGCCGACCAATTTTGACAAAGGGTGTCTCATGTTTGCGGGGTGTCTTATATCTAGGTCTAAGGCGGATGAGTGAGGGGTGCCTTGTATTTGGACACTTTTCCAGCAAGTATGTTGTTGTGTCCTCGTACCTTCATATGAACGGTTTTATTTATGTTTGACGGGTCGTCTTCCGACGCTTTGGAGTGTGTGTATGCTGAAAGCGACCAATCCCCAAGTGTTGATGAACGTGGCACAACGGACTGCCTCTTTTCCTAGAAATTAGAAAATACGAACACTGGCACATTTGACCGAACGTCATTCATCACAACTTGCAGATTGGTTGCTCTTCTTGCTGTTCAAAATAATAGATTCTCAACCTTGATCTGCTACACCCAAAGAGCAGTTGCTTCGCCCAAAAGCAATAGACTAGACGTGCATTGGTTGTTTTCATCGCGCCTTGATCTTTCTGCACCACACTCACTGTGGAAGGCATTTCATGGGGGGTGCCTTATATTTGGAGAAGTAGGTGCCGGCCCAGGGGTGTCTTATGTTTGGGGGTGTCTTATATTTGGGTGTCGGCCCTAAAATCTCCAAAGGGTGTCTTATATTTGGGGGGTGTCTTATAGTGAGGTGTGTCTGTATATTTGGGGGGGGGTTAGTCGCAGCGGAGCATCTGGTGTGGTTTTTTCACCACGTCCTGCGTGAGGAGGAACACCTCGATCGCCCCTTGCGACCTTAGTCACTGCGCCACTTCGGACGCTTCCTAGGACGTGTTCTGCGGCGCGTCCGACTTCGGGTAGTAAGAAAATGAAGTTCGTCCGGGTCCGCAGGGCGGCTGTATATAACTTATTGTTGTCTGCGGGCAGCAATTTTGCGTAAGGCGATTGTTCCTTCGTCGGTTGCTTCTCGTCAACTTTCCGCACGTGCGGAGGTGGGTGGAACAGTGTCCGGCAAAGGCGCTGCGGCCACTGCAGAGTCTGCAGGCACTTCGGCCAGTGTAAGTTCTCAAGGCCCGTCAGGTTCCGCGTCTGGCAATAGTGTTTATTGTCGTGCCGTAGCAGGCTTTGCAGATATCACTTTGGCTCTTAAAGCATGTTGTGCGCTGTCCTCTGCACGTTCAGAGTCAGCAGACGCTGAAGAGAGTGTGTGTGTGCTCTGTATTTTGTCAGTCACTTCTTTCATTTCCTCGTCACCCGCTGACCCGGCAGAAGAAACAGAGGAGGAAACGGAGGAGTGTACAGGTGTATGTTCGACACGCATTGTAGACGTCGGTGGAGGTTGTCACAACGTTCTTCCGGTCGTTTAATTGCAGACTTTACTGCACTTTGCTGTTGTCACAGTGAATGACGCTGCCGTTGTAGGCCCTTGTTCAGGTGCAGGCTGCGCTGCTTGGGACTCCACCAGCTTATGTCCAGGTGGTTTTGGACGGGGTCGCAGGTAAATTTTTTTCCTACGACAAATATGTTTCTTCACGAACCGCGAGGATTTGGGCGTTTGTCCATAAAAAAATGGGGCAAAGTCGTCTCTTCCGAAGGTTTCGCCGAACAGACGCTTCAGGTATTTCCGTTTCTTCGTCCCATTCGGGTCAAAGCAGAAGGTATTCTTGTGAAGGCGGTTGTCTTGAATTGAATTAATTGTATATTTTCAATGCGTGGCATACCCATGCTCTCCATCGGAAGGTCTGCATATGCAGGAGCATTTGTCGTTGGTTTAGTTTGATGCAACCTATTTTAATAACTTCGAGGGGATTGTGGCAGATGTGTCCGAGTAGTCTGAGTTGTTGTTGGTCCTCCGCACATTCGCGTCGGCCCAGAGAAAGCAAACCGACCGCGTACTCCAAAGCCCCAGAAGTCCACGGGGAACTTGTGGTGGCAGCGTGTGCACCAAACAACGAACTTTTGTGGGTATGTCAGGTCAATTCCGACCACTTGAAAATGAAGACCGTATTGTTCGTGCAGGAAAATTTGGTCGTTTTAGCAAAACATGTTGTGTGTCACCAAGTATACGTCTTTTGGAAGTGGGAAAACCTCCAATTGTATGCCTTATGGTCCGCTTTTTCGGACGTTGTCGAAACATTTTCTTCAGTGCGTCGAGGGATGTTTCTCTTCTGTATTGTAGTATTGGTTGTGGCAGGTCTTGTCATTTGCTGGCTGGGATGGCAAAGAACCGAAATTCATGCAGTGAAAACCAAGCTAGAAAAGTAATTTCCCGAAACCCGGCAATTTGTCGCTACCATTCTGGCTTTCGTAAAAGCAAATGATACCGTCGAAGAAAAAGCGTTGTGCTTTTTCCTTGTAAAGTTGGACCATGTGTCTGTGTATATCTGGAGCAACTACCTAGCGGTGTTGCTTTCGTTAAGTGGTTGCATGGTTGTGTCACATCCGTCTGAAATACAGAACGGAATGGTCAATCATGAATTGTACGTTCCAGGTCGTAACCTGGTTGTGAGCCTTCACCTGTTCCTTTGCCCTTTCTTTTTGTTCTTTTGCGGCTTCGCGCTCTTCCTCATTCCAGCGCTATGCACCGTCGTCATTCCGTTGGTGTAATGTCAAGGATTTCATCAGAGGGAACGTCTGGACGCATTTTGTATTCCAGTTATTACAAGGACCATTGTACCTTGTGCGGGGTCGGCAGGCCATCGCCTTTCTGACGATTCCGCTGCGACTGCGCGCTTTTTTAGGTGTCGTCCAGACGACGACGTTGTGTCACGCGTGTTACCGTTGTAAGGTCTTGTTGGGGCTGTCAGGTGTTGTAGATCTTCCTTATAGCTGCGGCGTTGTGCTGGCAACTCGATCTGAGGTTGACCCAGAACGGTTGTCCTTGTTCAACAGGCGGTTTTGTCTGTCCAGTCGAAGCCGGTTGTGAATGTGTAGGCGGTCGAGCAGTCACAACAGGAGGTGCACGTAAAGGTTTTGTCCGTTGTGATGGTGGTTTCACCCGTGTCGTCTGCGCGGCTTGAGCAGGGGATCCAGTTCTTTGTACTGGCACTGTTTCGGTTGAAGTTGCTGCCGAAGCTGTTTCAACTGTTTTCAGGGTTTTGAACACTGAAACAGATTGTGATGCAGTCGTACCTGCTTGTACCGGTGTTGGTTGTGGTGCTGGATTAGGTTGAGATACTGGCGGCACGGATGTCGCCGAAACGGCTGGCTCCATTGGACCAGGTGGATGTGGCTGAGCGTTTACACGCAGTACTTCGGGTAATACCCAGGTTGGTATTCCCAAAACTTTTGAGTTCCGTCCAATCCCATCCAGCATCAGGCCTCTTAGGTTTAAGTTTCAAACATGGGAACCAAGTTCGTAAACTTTGCAGAGGGGAAGGTATTGTTCACACTTTGTTATGTGAGCAAAATCTCAAGTTTGTGGTACTCGTTCATAATGTCTGCTGTCGTCTACGGGACGTAGGGCTCATTCACCGACTACCTGTATCGCTGTCGGTTCCAGCAGCGGTACGTCGGAGGTTGTAGGTTGTTGTGGTTTAGGTGGATCAGGTGGCGGTGTTTTGGGTGTCGAGGTTGTTCGGCTGTTTCACATTGTATTCTCCGGCTTAGATTCTGCCGTTGTATACTCGTCATATGGCTCTTAAGCCATTTCATCAGTGTATTATTCTTCGTATAGCTCATCGGCCGCACAAAACTTGTTGTGATTGCTCACCAGCCTCCCAGTCCCGGGAAAGTGGCATGCGTGTGGGAGAAGTAAAACGATGTCGTGGTAAGTAATAATTTTTCTTGCATTGACACATCGCCCAACTCAGCTTCTGTCAGATCAGGGCTATAACGACCCATGTGCTCCGCGTAAGCACCCTTAGGGAGCACTCGACGGAGCACAGTGTCGGCAGCTGCTGGAAAAACTGTGAAAACAGGGGTTAAAATACCCGTGTTCCAAAGGAACGTTTACTATTTGCATTTTGACCAAAAGCAGGAGACTGATCATGCCCATAACTATGGAAAACGTGTGTATACGTTCCAGACCACCGTGACAGTTATGCTCTAAGCGTGTGGAATACATGCCGCAAGAACTTCTATTGTCGGTCCAACACTGGACAGGCCGCCCAAGGCAAAAAAACTGTGAAAACAGCGGTTAAAATACCCGTGTTCCAAAGGAGCGTTTACTATTTGCATTTTGACCAAAAGCAGGAGACTGATCATGCCAATAACTATGGAAAACGTGTGTACGTGCTCCAGACCACCGTGACAGTTGTGCTCTGAGGGTATGAAATACATGCAGCAAGAACTTCTCTTGTCGGTCTAACGCTGGACAGGCCGGCCAAGACCCAAAATCTGTGAAAACCGGGGTTAAAAATACCCTTGTTCCAAAGGCTTGTGAAATAGGTGCATTTTGACCAAACCCAGGAAACCAATGGTGCCCATAACTATGGAAAACGTGTGTACATGCTCCAGACCACCGTGACAGTTGTGCTCTAAGGGTGTGGAATAAAAGCAGCAATAACTTCTCTGGGCGGTCTAACGCTGGGCAGGCCGCCCAAGCCCTAAAAAATGTGAAAACACGGGGTGAAATACCCCTGTTCCAAAGGCACGTTTATTAGGTGTATTTTGAACAAAAAAAGGAGACCTATCGTGCCCATAACTATGGGAAAAGTGTGTACATGCTCATGACCACCGTGACAGTTGTGTCAACATTTTGGTCACAATGCAACAACATGCTTTTTGCATATTTATGGGCACGATCGGTCTCATGCTTTTGGTCAAAATGCACCTAGTAAACGTTCCTTTGGAACACCGGTATTTTAACACCTGTTTTATCAGTTTTTGGCCTTGGCGGCCTGCACAGCGTTAGACCGCCCAGATATGTTCTTGCTGCGTGTAATTCACCCTTAGAGCACAACTGTCACGGTGTTCCGGAGCATTGTACTCATTTTTTCCATAGTTATGGGCACGATCGGTCTCCTGCTCTTGGTCAAAATGCACTTAGTAAACTTTACCTTGGAACACGGGTATTTTACCCTCTGTTTTCGCAGTTTTTGGGTCTTGGGCGGCCTGTCCAGCGTTAGACAGACAACAGAAGTTCTTGCTGCATGTATTCCACACCCTTACAGCACGAGTGTCACGGTGGTCATGAGCGTGTACACACTTTTTCTATAGTTATATGCTCGATTGGTCTCCTGCTTTTGGTCAAAATGCACCTGAAACACTTTGCTTTGGGGCACGGGTGTGCATGTATTTCACACCCTCAGAGCACAACTGTCACGGTGGCCATGAGCAGGTACACACGTTTTCCACAGTTATTGGCACGGTCGGTCTCCTGGTTTTGGTCAAATGCACCTAAAAAATTTCCTTTAGAACAGGGGTGTTTTTAAGCCCTGTTTTCACAGTTTTTTGGTCTTGGGCGGCCCGTCAAGTGTTAGATCGACAAGGGAGGTACTTGCTGCATGTATTTCACACCTTTAGAGCACAACTGTCACGGTTGTCATGAGCATATACACACTTTTTCCATAGTTATGGGCACGATCGGTCTCCTGGTTTTGTTCAACATGCACATAATAAACGTTTGTTTGGAACAGGGGTATTTTTAAGCCCTGTTTTCACAGTTTTTGGGTCTTGGCCAGCCTTTACAGCGTTAGACCGACAAGAGAAGTTCTTGCTGCATGTATTTCACACCGTTAGAGCACAACTGCAACGGTGGTCATGAGCATGTACACACGTTTTCCATAGTTAGTCGGCCTACTTACACCCTCCGTTGGAACAGAATTAGGAGAGTAACAACACAAAAATGCTTTCACTTAACTATTAGTTCTTATTGCCTTTGGTCTTATTCAGAGCACAAGGCAAACCTGTTCCGTGCTTTTGGGAAACTAGTACCACAAGTCTTCTTCTATCGGATTTGTAAAATTTTAATTCCCTATAATCAGTCAAAAGAATCCATGAATAAAATACCACCAGAAATGGGGTCACGTGATCACGTGACTGTGATCAAGAAATTCCCTGAGCTCTGCCATAATCCTACTTCTGTGACTATAAACGGAATTGAGATTATAGTTGAGCTGTCCTATGAAAACCACAGAACTGGGGTTGTGCCTGGTACACATCCCGCTCAGAGAGCTTTGTCCGATTTCCTTCAGGCTATCCCAGGTCCATTCGGGTTTCAGACATAGCCACGATGAGGGATGTATTCCAGCGCTCGCTGCTGACCTTCTGTCTGCCAAACGCAAAACGATAAACTGAAACAACATAAAACCCAAACCCAAAAACGCGCAAACAAGTTTTCCTGCTTATGCGGCAACTACTTTTTTCGGTAAAGGGCTGGAAGTAGAAGAACCTGCTTGTAAGGTGGGGCTGGAAGGTTTTTTTCTTCAGAAATCCCATCCTCCCAGGTTTGGGTGTGGCTATGGCACTTGGGGTGGTGTATTCTATGATCGGAAAACGAATTCTCGGGTGGGTGTGGAAAGAGGGGGCACCTGGCCAGTCGATCCTGACCAGGGAAGCACCCTACTAACAAAACCAACTGCCGGCGACAGTGATTTTGCCCGGGGAAAACCGAGAGGAGCGGGGGGATTGTCAAAAGACCTTACAAAGCATTTTTGCTGTCTGGCAGTCTTAAGTCTGGCGGGCTTAAGGCCGAAAAGTAACAAGTTGGCGTAGTTATTACGTTGAGTGCGCTGTGTGCTGTGCGTCTTCTTACTGGCGGCGTGTACCGCATATAAGGCTTCGTGGTGCTGCACGGGCGCTATCTGGTCGATGGGTTATCCCTAGGGGTCCTAGGAATAGCGGGCAGTATCCCTAAAAACTGTAGATTCGGCAATTGTGCCTTGGGTGTGCAGCCTGCAGGATGAAGGGTTGGCATTAGCGAAAAATAGTGGGGGGGGTAGGCTTTATCGGCCAGAAACATTGCCTTGCGGAATATGCATGGCACAAAAGTACTACTGGGTGTACACCCGAATCAAAAAAATTCGGTATATTGCCAAAAAGATCATTCTGAGGTGTACAACCACAGAAAAAATGCGGAAATGTGGCAGGCTGCTGCCAATTCACAGAACAACTGTTTTTTGTAGGATTCGCCAAGTCTGCAATTCCTAATTCTTTGATTGCAAACCCATTGATGAATGCCAATTGTTCTGTAGGGAGCAAAACGCTTACACTGATTGCGTGGGTCACTGATTGAACCTCAAAGAAGTCCCGCCTTTGTTTGTGCTGTCCTGGAAGTTTTGAAAAGTTCAACGCCAGACAGCTCATAAGTGAGACACTGGGTGCAGGCCAAGAATGGGCACTCAAAGGTTGGTGTGGCTGACACCTCTTTGAAAAACTGCAAATGAACTGTGAATGCACATACCTTTCAGTACAGTCAGAGGCATGACACCTCCAAAAGCGAGGTGTGCGTATGAAAAATTGTGGGTATCCCCATATTGCGCACAAGAAAAAAAAACTATCACAAAAAATACGCGGAAGTCCATCACTTGTATGGTGGTGGTCTGTCAGGTACGTTCCGTGATAAGCGTGAACTGAATCGAGTTTGGCCGTAAAGCCGTCACAGCAGTGGGTGGCGGCATCTACCACCAAAAAATAACTAAAAATCTCGAATTTTTTGCGTAATTGCAAAGAAGCACAGCAAGTATTCCTTTTAGATTTTTGCCGTTAGCGGTGTAGCTTGCAACTGAATATTCGACCTGTTGGTCAACAACACATGCAATCTCTGTTACAGAAGATTAATGCAGTTTTTATGCACACGTTGTTTCATAAACTACATTTTTGCAGGTACTACAGCGGCTATGAAAAAGAACAAAACTACATAGTGCCGATTGTGAAACAAGCCAATTTGCTTAAGTATCATTGGTACCATATCGGTGTGCTACCACTATGTGGTTTTGTACTGTCCCATTAGGACTACAATCTCACCTAGAACGGTCTCACTGCACACAAATATTTCGTACGGCTATATGTATTCCGCGTGAAAAATTCTGAAAGAATCAGAAAAATATTCACATCGTGAGAGAGCCATTGGCTCACAAATTGCACAATGATGGTGGAACGTAAGATATTTCGCCGAATAGCGATTGTGGATTCATAAATTTCAAAGTGGGAGTTGATTCTCATGCACACAAACCTCTCTATGAGAAAAATAACAGTATGTGCACACTTAAGTCATCTTGGTCGATGACCGAGAAAATGCAATGAGGATCAAGCACTGTAATTGTCTTGGGTGGCTATCGCCACAAATGATGCAGTAATCATAAAAGTGTGGATATATCCACTGAAAAACAGAAAAATTGCAAAACAACAAATGTATGAAAGATTCTTC
>CAAHFI010613172.1:0-11016 GCA_900893395.1 Euglena gracilis
TTAAATATTTCCAAACAGTGGGTTTCACTACTTGGGGTAATAATTTAATTGTTACCAAAGCATTCCGGCAGCCGGTGCTGCAATGCATTTGGGTTTTATTTGATCTTTCTCAACATCATTTTCCATCATGTGTGTCTAACTTGTGTGTTTTCATTTTGATTCCAGAGTGGCCACCCCCCTCCAACGGGGGGAGTGTTGTGACTGGTTTTCTGAAGGAAAAGTGACGGAATGGTTTTTTTTTGGCAGGATGGGGGTGGCTGCCTGCCCTCCAAAAGTGAAAAAAAAGCATGGTGTGGTCCTCCCTTCCCCCCATCCATCCTGACCAACAGGGAGGGGGGATGCCTTGTGCCCTGGGGTGGCTGACCATATCTTGCACACTTATGTTCACTGTGGCCGTTTTGCTGGGGGGGATCGTTTTCGGACCCACGGATTTTTTTTAGTCGTGGACCCCGGGGGGGTGCGGTGGGTGGGTTCATCCTGTGCCCCCCCCCTCCTGGCTCAGCTTCCAATGATTTTTGCAACTCTGGCAGATTTCATGTAATGCAAAGAGGAAATAGAGAATGGGGGTCGCTGAGCATATCCCTTTGTGAAAAAGAGCGAAATACCACCTGGCTGACCACTGGGGGAAGGGGGAGTAGAACCCACCTCCTCCCGTCCTTAGTTAGTCCGTGAAAACCGCGGATTATCACCATGAACCCGGCCGAGTTCCCGGGACTTTTTCCACTCGTGAGCGACCATATTTCTAGTTTTTGAATCACCTCCGTTTGACCCCTAACTCCCCGCCATGCATGAGATATTTACGCGCGAAGGGGTTCAAACTGGGTAGGATTGGCCTCCCTTCCGACTCTGCCATTTCGCCGGGGTCCAAAAATCGGCCAAAAATTGATGTTTTTGAAAATATCTCAATAAAATGTATATCATCTCCGGACACATGAAAACATCAGCTTTTTTGACCCCGAAAACAGCCCAAAATGGCCCCAAAAATTGGCCAAAATTGGCCGAAAAAATGGCCGTAACCCAGGCTACGTGAAGAAAAGGGGGGGAATAAACCATTTTATGGATAGAGCATACCAAGGGCTTTATTTTAGTTCTCCTGATATTTCCTTTGATTTTGCTTCGTTGTCCAGATATTTTGGAAGTAGGGATTTTTTGGATAAAAAAGCCCCCCAAAACACCTCAAAATGGCCGTTTTGGGCCCCACGCTGGAACACGGTTTGTTTGAAAGGACAAAACGGCGAATGGGTGGCCATTGAGGGCCCCCGGGGGCACATTTCGTCGATGGGAAGCCTAAATTGAAGCCCTTGGAACACGCTATTTAAGGGTATTTTGATTTCCCGCAAACTCCCCACCTAGCCAAAAAAAAATATCATTTTTCTAAAATTTCTCAAAAATGGTGGGGAATCAAAGGAAATGTCCGGAGATTTCATTTGAGACCCTTAGAATGGCCTATCTAACAGTGTTTTGATTTCCCCACAACCCACCGGCCAGCCCGATTTAGGGAAAGTTTTTGGCCAATTTTGGCCATTTTCTACATTTTTGGCCTTTTTTTGTCTGAAACTTTTTCTGTCAAAGTTGGGTCAAAAAGCTGGGGAAAAAATCGAAATTTTTTTTGTCTGAAATGATGTTCTTTGGCCTCCCGACCCCGGAAAGTTTATTTTTCAGCTGGAAATGAGCATCAAATCATACCAAGAATTGCTTCTCAAAACTCCGCCTCTGCCCAGTGTCCAAACCACGTTTTCGGTTCTACAGTAAAAAAAAAACAAGGTTCAGAGCTCAGCATGTTTCAAAACCTGGTTCGAGGCTTGCTTTTCAGTGGCCACGGGTGATTCAGTGATCTCTCCCCAAAATGGAATCACTTTACCTCTTTGAGACTCCGTCCCTGCAATTTTTTAGGTGTCTTTATTGTTTCCTTCTTTCACACACCCTGTCATCAACTCTTTGGATCCTCTGGCCAACTTCTTACCCCCCAGCGGTTGCAGAGGTGCTGTCCGGGTGAAGAAAATTTTAAAGGGGTTTCATCCTCGTCCTCTGACCATTGACCCTCCGGTTGTTCTTTTCCGTTTTATTTTTTTGTGCAAGTGATGCTTTCAGTTTTCGCAGAAGCATTTCGACGCTCTTTCATCGGATGCCATGTCCATTTCCGGTTGGGTCCAACCCAACATTCTGAAGAATACACCAGCTGAACTTTTGAATGGATGAAAACGATCCCAAAATAGTGACTCACCCGATCAGCGTGGCTGTCCTATTGTCCTATCTGAAGACACAGGAACGCCACTCTTTCGTGTTTTTTTTTGTGGTTTTTTTGCCATTTTTTTTAGAATGACCAATTTGGGCACCATGGGTTTAAAAGTATCATAACAAAATGTTTCATTCGCCATTTTGCGGTTTCTGTGCCCTGCGTGATCTTTTTATGATGTTTGGTCACGTCATTTGATGCCTCATGCACACAGACATATACAGAAACACACATATATACATGTTTTTTATATGTGTGTATATGTACACAAGTGGATATACACACCATATGCAGATGTGGAAAAATAGGCTTGTCTTTGTGTATATAATATATCCATATATTTAGAGACATATGGATGGATGGAAGGACGGACGGACGGATGGACGGACGGACGGACGGACAGATGTATGGACGGACGGACGGACGGACGGACGGACGGATGGATGGATGGATGGATGGATGGATGGATGGAGATGACAAAATCTGGGGGGAGGCTGGAAGACTTGTACCAATATTATGTATTTGCATGCACACATATCGATAATATGCATGTATAATATACACATATATACATATGTATACATATATATATATATATATACATATATATGTGTAGGAATGTATACATGGCATTGTCCATATCTGTAAATACCTCTTTTTCTGACAAGTGAACAGAATCCTGGGCAAAGTTAGTTGAAATCCTTTGAGGAGATGCTCCTATTATACACCATCGTCTGGCGTTGCATTGGAAATGTTCTGATGTTCTTTACACCTATCTTCTGTGAGATTTTATTTGTGGTATTTTGTGCAATCTTCTTGATTTTATATGTATCTGTCGGAGCCATAGCAAGACCCCAAGGTTCGACGCCACTTCCTAATTTCCCCGCAGTGTTGCCCTGCATGCCTGGCCGTTACCTTAGCGCGATGCGCGTTCTGAGAGCTGCTCATCCCACCAAGGTCGTGCCGGGTAGAGGCTGCCGCTTTGACAGCGGTCCAGGTGTGCTGGCTTCCTAATGGCCTTCCTTGACAGGCCATGTTCAGTATTAATTCCACTTGCAACATCAACCCCTGAGCACAACAGTGTTGACACAATTTTCTTTATCATGCGCAGGTGATCATACAGTTCATATGCATTTCACCTGAAGATCAAAATTTCGAAGTTTGCATCTTTGAGCATCCTTGATCAAGTTTGCATCTCTTATGTTACACCCCCCTTTCACAAGATGCAACTAAGACGAAAAAAAAAGAAACAGGGTTAGATATTATTGAATGCCAGAAACATTTGCCACCCAATTCGAAACCTGAAACCCGGGCGCCCGTTGGATACTGAAGTGACTTGAGCGTGAAACAGGAGCTTTGAAATATAGAGTTCTCACACATTTCTGCCATTCTATTTCAGACCTCTATTTAGTGTGCATCACCAAAAAAAATTGTTACACATCACATGTGTAACAGCCTAAAAAAATAATGTATCACACATGTATCACCAAAAATATTTTAACGTATCACATATGTAACACCAATTTCTTCCAGCTTGGCAGACAGGTCAGCACCATTGAAGTAGAGCTGGAGCAAGCCATGGGAACCTGAGTTCCTCAAGCCTGGGTCAGGGGGGGGTGCCTGCCTTGGAAGGCACTCCAAGGCACTCGAAATCCAACCCCCCCCCCCGGAGGGCAGGTAGGGCACACGGCCAAAATTGCTCTAGCACAACCCCGGCACTGAAGGCGGCGGGGAGCCAAAAATGGCGTATTTTCAAAGGAATGTGCCTGGGCACAGGCCGAAATCCGACCCCCCCCAGGGGGGGTAGTGCCTGCCCGGGCAGGCACTCACTCACAGGCACTCCGGACCCCCCCTCCCCCCCGGGGTTGGTGAAAAACAGCCTGGTAAGGCCCCGGGTAAGCTCCATCTTATGTTCGTGTGTAAATTTTTCATCTTACAAATTTATGCTTCACAACTTTTGTATTATTGTATTTATTTTATATTTTTCACCAAGGAAATTTGTGTCTCACGTGCGTATCACCAAAATTTTTTTTACTGTATCACACATGTATCACCAAAAATAATTAATGTATCATAGGTGCGTTGTGACGCACTAAATGGCGGTCTGTTCTACTTTCCTTTGTTTTGCAACAGGAAAATTATCCAACAAGACCGTTGGAACAAGAACATCCAAATATTTCTGTTCAAAAATATTTCTTTAATTATTATTTTTCCCTCCTGAATGGGTTTGGTATTTTTCTAATATGATGTCAAGAACCAATTGGGCAGAACTCAATTGCGTTCCACATGATTTTGCTGGTTTCTCTTGAGTTTATTGTGGGTCGAGTAATTTTTTTTTCAGTTTTAGGAGTCAAATACCAAAATGCTCGAACAAGTTCGCAAAATAATTATTCACAAAATAAAAGTGAGAATCATTCCCACGAGATTGTGACTTTTTAAAAAGCAGTGTTCTTTTCAATTATTGAATGAGTGGCATCGGGAAGCAGTTGGTTAAAATTCCAATCTGTGATGTGATGTGGGCAGTTCCATTGACGGGGGATGTGCTAGCCTGGTCTGGAACTCAGGCGGCCGGATTCGCACTTAAGCTTTTTTATGCATATTTGCGTATTTGTGCAAACAAACAATTTTTTTGATTCTCTTTTGTTTCGGCTGCATGGCCCCGGGGGGTTTGAAAACACGTTGGCAAGAGAGTGCAAAAAAATGAGCGAAATTCTATTTTTGGCGGTATGACCCCCGGGACATTGGCAAAAAAAATTTTTTGTTGGTCTGAAAATGGACTTTGTATGTCGAAACCCCCGGGACCTTCCCCCTTGGAAGCGAAAAAAAACGCAAAAAAGCGGCAAGGGAATGGGACCTTTACTGCTCTTGTTGCTCCTTTCGGCTGTGTCCCCGGGTGTGCCCGAGCTGCCGGCGTTGTGTGTCCTGGGTGTTTGTCGATCTGCTTTGCTTGCGGCAACTTGGTGTGGCGTTTTTGGCGTGTTTGTTAAAGCGTGGGGAGGAAATGCCTGGGGGGGGGGTGTGGTGTGACCAAGCGGGAAGGAGGGACGTAGGGAGAGGAAGGTAAGTGTGGGGTGTTGGGCAAGGGAAGCGCAGGGGGGATGAAATAGGGTCCGCAGGGAATGAAGGGGACGGGTGTCTCACACCCGGTTACACCTGGGATCCGCACAACCGGTGTTGTGGCAAAGAACCAAGCAGAACAAACCAAACACTGCAAGGACAGACTATTGTGTTTATTTGCACAAATGCGCGCACCAACATGTTTATGTTTATTTGCGCAATTGCGCAAATAAGCTTAAGCATGTCTTTCAAGAATTGGGCTTTAGTGTCCATGAACTGATGCCGTGAAAAACGGCGTGACAAAGGAGCCGTGAGTGCGCAGACCTACGGGCCATCCAGTTGGTTGGTTTTGTACTTGCAAGCTTATAGGCGCAAATGCCTGCACAAACAAAATTATACTTGTGCGCACATTTGCGCAAATGCGCAAACAAACATGTTCTTTGTTTATTTGCGCAAATGCACAAATAAACACAAAGATGAACGGTGTTCCGGAAACACAACCGTCAAACGCCAGCAGCAGATGTAGTTCATTTGCGCATTTGCGCAAATCACATTGGTTGTGGGCGCAAATGCGCAAATAATAAAATGCATGAATAAACTGAGCAATTTACATGGCGCTCAAACAACCACCCTCAGTGGCCCCTGAATGGGTTCAACCCAAATTACCACACGGTCTCCTCCGACACATGATGTTATGGTTCTGTTTTTGGACCATTGACAGGTCCCACAAAAGATGAAGACAACGGACCTCCTGAAGGTTGGTGCGCAGCCACCCAGTAATATTGCACGTCCACCGGCACCAATTTTTGGGTCCCAAGGGCCCTGTCGCTGGCCCGCGGTCTAGCCACCGCTGTTGCAGCCACATCAGCCGCTGATGCTTGAGCACCCACCACACTGGCATCCACCCCCCCCCCCCTGGTGCAACAACAACAACACCCAGCTTTAGCGGCCACGTTACACCCCGCAACCGAGGTGTGAGATTGGGGATTGACGTGGTGCCAGTGCATGGCAACCAGCAGCCGGAGAAAGGTGGCTCTCAAACACCCGTCATTTTGGGTGCAAGGAATTGTTGAACCTTTACCACTGGATTGGGTTCATCAAAGCGGGTTCACCAAATTATGCACAGAAACTGGTGGGTTTTACGTGCTTCAAGGGGAAAACGATGGAGAAAAATTAGAAAACGGACTCCGGCCCGACGCATCCCGGGTATTTCAGGTGCCAAATTATGGTTTCTTGCAACGCAGTACTGTTGCAGAAAACGTGTCTATTAGTCACACGTCGTTAGCACGTCAACAATTCATGACGTTTAACTACCAAACAGATGACACCAAAGGAACAGGCCGTGTGGGCCGGGTAACAGCAGTGCAAATATTCACATATAAGCCAGGCAAATTTTGGCCAGTCAAACGCCGTGTTCCAGTGAGCATTACACACTAGGGTTAGGGTTAGGGTTAGGTTACCTTTATTCGCCATGTAATCGTGGTACAAATCAACGGTTGGCGTGTGGAATTGTGTTCGCCAGCTGTAACGGAGGAGGAGATGGTACGCACCACTGATTTTTGTTTATTTGCGCATTTGCGCAAATAAACAAATTTTATTTCTGCGTGTTAAGGCTCGCTGAAACAATCATTTTGAAGTGGTTTATTAAATTTTATTTGCGCATTTGCACAAATGTGCACACAAACATAATTGTGTTTATTTGCGCAATTGTGCACACCTACACGCCCATCACGTTTTAAAAAACCTCGTGCGTCCTGCGGTCATGGTCCTCATTGGTGTCTTTTAACATGGAAAGTGAAAATACATGTGTATTTGTGCATTTGCACAAATCAACATAAATTTGTTGGTGTGCGGATTTTCGCAAATGCGCACACCAACAAATTTGATTGTGGGCGCATTGGCGCCCACAAACACGTCATTTTAACATCATCTTTTTACGTTTTATTTGCGCAAATGTGCCCACAAACGTAAATTTTTATTAGTGCAAATGGGCCCATAAATACAAATGAGTTACGTGATGGCTGGCAGACGTAGTCTGCAGGATGTGATCTAATGAGGCAATGTTCTTATTGGTGGTGGTAGTATCCAAGCCAGTTCAACCAGCATTTCAGCCCCATTTCCAAGTGTTGTAACAGCCGGTGTGTGCCTCTCTTCTGTTTGATGTGCAAGAGCACCAATCTCACCCTCAGCCTTATTCACGTAGCTTGGGAAGCAGCATTTACACCAAACCACTGGGAGTTAATCCCCTCCAACACAGGGTTGAAACAGTTCATAAATTGTGTTCTATGTGTCAGGGTACAGGGTCCAGGAGTTTCGCAAAATTTACGCATTTGCGCAAAAGCGCAAATTCTGCAGAAGAACTCTTAAGTGCGAAACCGGTCGCCTAAGTGGAACAATTTGCTCAAGAAAGTGTAGAAATGCGCACAAAAAATGCAGAATTGTTCTTTTCTTTTGAACCGAGTCCTCACCTCCAGCAAAAGTGATGACAAGCTTTCTCTCCCATTGGTCAACCACGTTGTGTTTAAAACACATGATTCCTCTCAGACTAAATCTTTCCAAAATCATGCAGCCAGGACTCCACCACCAGTGTTTAAAACCCCAACAATCCCGAAAAATAGTGACAAATCTCAACAATCTTGTCAAATCCCGACGAATCCCGCATCAATAACCCGCGGGCTTCCCGACCTACCCTGGGGGATGGGCGGGGGGTAGAGGAGGAGGGATGTGGACACCCCCTCCGTCCAGGGTGGTAAGTTTCGCTCTTACTCCAAAGAGATAAGAGCTTGGCGACCAAGGTGTGACTTAGAGCTGAGATCTTTGGGAGACCACCCTGTCCTGGCCTGACGGCGCGGCGCGGTCGGCGACCTGGCGAAACCCAGCCCGGACTGGGGCCGGTGGGTCATAAAACGTTCATTTTCAGCTCAAAAACTTGTTTTACGGGTCCGGGAGGACAAAAAACATCGTTTCAGGCATTTTTTTCCCTGTTTTTTTCAACCTTTTTTTGACCCAGAACTGACCCAAAGTGGTCCATGATGAGCCCAAAAACAGGGGGCATAGAAGCATGGGAGGTCCGGGTCGGATAAATTTTTTTGCGTTCAATATAATTTTTTTTGGTGCTCTAAAATGAAAACCTGACTTTTTAGCAATTGGGTCCCGACATGCCAACTCCCCGGCTCCCAACTCCCAGGCCCGAGTTATTCACGCGTGAAGGGGTCTAAACTGGGTACGATTGGCCCTCCCCCCAACCTTCTTGCAACTCTGACATTTCCCCGGGACCAAAAATCGGTCAAAAATCATTTTGTTTCTAAAATAACTCGAGAAAGCGTACACTATTTCTGGAAATGTCGGTCTGACGATATGTACCCCCAGAAGCCCTTTATCACCCCCCTCCAATGGCTTTTTATCAGCCCCCTCGCCATTTTGGCCGCCAACATGCCTGGCCAGTGTTTCAACGCGCTTTTGCGGCCCAAAACAGCCATTTTGGGGTGATTTTTGGGCTTTTTTTTGGGCCAAATATATTTTCCCCAAAAACATCTCAGCAACGAAGTAAAATTAAAGAAAATGTGCAGAGAACAAAAATTAAGCCCTTGGAATGCTCTATCCAACCAATGCTTACTTTGTCCCCAACTCTTCGCGTAGCCTCAGTTACGGCCAGTTTTCGGCCAATTTCGGCCCATTTCAGGGGCCAATTTAGCTGTTTTTGGAGTCAAAAATCGATGTTTTCAAAGTATCTCAAAAATGGACCAAAAACATAGGAAATGTGTGGAGACCTAAATTGAAGCGCTTGGAACGCCCTATCGAACGGTGTTATGATTTCCCTGCCACTCCCCGCGTGGCCTGAAGTATGGGTGATTCACGGCCCAAAACGACAGGCTTGCGACTTGACCGTTTTCGGCCTCGTTTTTGGTCAAAAAATTTATTTGTCTAAAATTTTTCAAAAATGGTGGAGAATCAAAGGAAATGTCCACAGGCCCAAACTGAAGCCCTTAAAATGCCTTGTCTAACAGTATTTTTATTTTCCTGCAACTCCCCGCCCAGCCCGAGTTAAGAGAAACTGGCCATTTTCCGGCCAGTTTTGACCAGTTTTTTTGCTTTTTGGTTTTGACTTTTTTGACCGCCATTCGGCGATTTTGGGATGAAAAAAGTCGAAAAAAATCGATTTTTTTTTTCGCTTTGAACGATGTTTTTTGGGCTCCCGGACCCGGAAATCTGTTTTTGAGCCAAAAAAGAGCGTTTTCCGACCCTCCACAGCCCCTTTTGTCCAATGCTCCAATGTGTCAAAGGTATATGCTGCTGAATCTGATTTTGCTTGGATTCAGATCGATTACCAGGGCACACAGGACCGAAATTGAAAAGATCTGGGTGCCGACACAAAACCTCTCCCTCTAGTGTAATCCTGTTTGGCCCCCGGGGTGGCGATGCAGTTCCTTTTTGCCACGCATGTTTTCATTGGAACAATTCTTTTGAATTAGTTTCAGCGTGATTCGTCTCAGAGGGACTTTTTTTTACAAAATATTCGGTTGTATGTGAACGGGTTCTAGGCTAATTCATGTATTCTGTGGTTAATCCCCTCATTGTGACCATTCCCATCGCAGCTCCTCACGACGCCTATCTCATCCAAGTCAGCCTCTGCCAGAAAGAAGCAGGACAATTAGGTTGGGAAACCGAGGCAGCGGTTCAGAAAAGTGTGTTAGTGCATATTTTGTGTCTTGTTGCATTTTCTTTTTTTTGAACGCTCTTAAATGCATCTGCTGAATTTTTACAATGTTTTAAAAAGTTTTGAGCCACTGAATAATCGATTCGGAGCCATACATGGGGGAGGCAAATTGATGACCGCATTTTTCCCCTGCATTTTCCACAATATACACATTTTCCCCCCACATTTCCCCAACTCTCACCTTCCGCTTTTTTTATACATTTCTCCAACAACTCTCACCCTCCGCTATTTTTCTGCATGAAAAACAGCGGAAATAATACATGAAAAAAAAGGAAGGCGATATGAGTGTAGTGTTATTTTTCGAACTTTTTTTACAGTTTATAGTTTAATGCTTTTTTTCAAATTCTGCTGCAAGTGCGAAAAGTTCAGGTGTTTCACAAATTTTAGCATATTTCGGTAAATTTTTGTCTTTTTTTAGTCTTTTTTTCCGAATTTGTGATGGTATTCATTTGGACTCGTAAATATTCTGCATCCTGACTATATTTTATTTGATATAGGATGGTGATTCCAAACTTTCTGCGTCATCCTAAGCAACGTGTATCTCTGAATGAAAAACATTGATTAATTGATTGCTTTTTTGGCACACAGAAACGGCCATTTTGGAGGTTATTTTTAATTTACTCTCCATTTTATGTAATGCAACGCTCCACACACACACACACACACACCAAAACTAATTTTTCATTTTCAAGTGCAGTTGGATTGCCAAGGTGCTGGTGGCAAACGTGCTCTTTTGCAACGGCAGCATGGAAAGAATATTCCCCCTCAGCAATGGTTTGCATTTTCTCTTCATTCACTGGGAGGGTGAATGTCTCACTTGAAACTTTGAAATTTTGTGCCACCACGAATTCCTTCAAGCAGTGTAATTAAGCATTCATAAAAGAAGAATGACACAGAAGAATTTTGAATTAATTTGTATTTCTCAGAGGAACACGGCTCATTTGTTGCAGTGACGGTGAAGGTTCAGCACCTCGAGAAACAGATTTCTGTGCGGTGGGAGGAACAG
>CAAHFI010613334.1:0-18146 GCA_900893395.1 Euglena gracilis
GTTCTTGCTTGCTAATTGCTATGATGGGGACCACGCCTTTCCATACAGCCAGGCATGGAGGCCCTGGCAGCTTTCCCATTGTCACAATAAATCTCGCCTGAACCACCATTGCACACCATTCTCTGTGCTCAGAGGAAGAGCACATTCGGTTGTTTCGTTCGGTGATAGCTACCACAGCAGGAGAACCTCCGTTTTTCTGCCACGCCAAAAGCGACGGGCTGTAAGGCAGGACTCGCCAACCACCACAAACCCCACAAACCTGCTCGATGCGATTCTCCCTAAGTCGCCCCCTTATGTCCGCCACACAGTTTACTTTTGAGGCATGTTTCCTCAAAAGTGCAAAAGTGCAAATCTCAAATGTGCAGGTGAGGTCTGTTTCCTCCCAACTCCAATCAACGTTACCTCGGCTTGCTTGATGCGATCATCTTGCATGCATGGGCTTCAACAGCCTTTTAATCCAGAGTTTCCACTGCCTTTCTGCCCGCTCAGAGTCAGCGACGAACAAAAGTTGGGCAGAATCATGGGACTCATCAAAAGCAATCATCATCGCAAAGGCCAACAACAAAACAGTCTGCCGCACTTGTTGGAGCTCAGCAGACGCAAATATTGGACCGTGATTAAAAGAATGCAGTTCATTTCTGTTCTACCCCAGGGGGGTCATTGGTGGCACGTATTGTTTATGCTGCATTGGGTGCAATAGGTGGGTTTCAGGGATGGCCTTTTTCATGGCTCAGGGAGGTCAGGCTAAACAGGAATCCCGGTTTTTGCGTCTCATGGAGGCAGGGCTGAACGTGAACCTTCGCAATCCTTTGGGTTGGATCTTTCGCCCCCCCCCAACCATATGCTTCCCCGATTTTTCAGCGGCGGAATTTATAGATCAGGAACTTGCATCGGCGTGTGTGTTCTTGCTTGCTAATTGCTATGATGGGGACCACGCCTTTCCATACAGCCAGGCATGGAGGGCCCTGGCAGCTTTCCCATTGTCACAATAAATCTCGCCTGAACCACCATTGCACACCATTCTCTGTGCTCAGAGGAAGAGCACATTCGGTTTGTTTCGTTCGGTGATAGCTACCACAGCAGGAGAACCTCCGTTTTTCTGCCACGCCAAAAGCGACAGGCTGTAAGGCAGGACTCGCCAACCACCACAAACCCCACAAACCTGCTCGATGCGATTCTCCCTAAGTCGCCCCCCTTATGTCCCGCCACACAGTTTATTTTGAGGCATGTTTCCTCAAAAGTGCAAAAGTGCAAATCTCAAATGTGCAGGTGAGGTCTGTTTCCTCCCAACTCCAATCAACGTTACCGGGGCTTTGCACACCAAACAGCCATTTGATGCTCCGTCATTTCCGCTGCAGAGATGCATGGGCTTCAACAGCCTTTTAATCCAGAGTTTCCACTGCCTTTCTGCCCGCTCAGAGTCAGCGACGAACAAAAGTTGGGCAGAATCATGGGACTCATCAAAAGCAATCATCATCGCAAAGGCCAACAACAAAACAGTCTGCCGCACTTGTTGGAGCTCAGCAGACGCAAATATTGGACCGTGATTAAAAGAATGCAGTTCATTTCTGTTCTACCCCAGGGGGGGTCATGGTGGCACGTATTGTTTATGCTGCATTGGGTGCAATAGGTGGGTTTCAGGGATGGCCTTTTTCATGGCTCAGGAGGTCAGGCTAAACAGGAATCCCGGTTTTTGCGTCTCATGGAGGCAGGGCTGAACGTGAACCTTCGCAATCCTTTGGGTTGGATCTTTCGCCCCCCCCAACCATATGCTTCCCCGATTTTTCAGCGGCGGAATTTATAGATCAGGAACTTGCATCGGCGTGTGTGTTCTTGCTTGCTAATTGCTATGATGGGGACCACGCCTTTCCATACAGCCAGGCATGGAGGGCCCTGGCAGCTTTCCCATTGTCACAATAAATCTCGCCTGAACCACCATTGCACACCATTCTCTGTGCTCAGAGGAAGAGCACATTCGGTTTGTTTCGTTCGGTGATAGCTACCACAGCAGGAGAACCTCCGTTTTTCTGCCACGCCAAAAGCGACGGGCTGTAAGGCAGGACTCGCCAACCACCACAAACCCACAAACCTGCTCGATGCGATTCTCCCTAAGTCGCCCCCTTATGTCCCGCCACACAGTTTACTTTTGAGGCATGTTTCCTCAAAAGTGCAAAAGTGCAAATCTCAAATGTGCAGGTGAGGTCTGTTTCCTCCCAACTCCAATCAACGTTACCTCGGGCTTTGCATGGGCTTCAACAGCCTTTTAATCCAGAGTTTCCACTGCCTTTCTGCCCGCTCAGAGTCAGCGACGAACAAAAGTTGGGCAGAATCATGGACTCATCAAAAGCAATCATCATCGCAAAGGCCAACAACAAAACAGTCTGCCGCACTTGTTGGAGCTCAGCAGACGCAAATATTGGACCGTGATTAAAAGAATGCAGTTCATTTCTGTTCTACCCAGGGGGGGTCATTGGTGGCACGTATTGTTTATGCTGCATTGGGTGCAATAGGTGGGTTTCAGGGATGGCCTTTTTCATGGCTCAGGGAGGTCAGGCTAAACAGGAATCCCGGTTTTTGCGTCTCATGGAGGCAGGGCTGAACGTGAACCTTCGCAATCCTTTGGGTTGGATCTTTCGCCCCCCCCCAACCATATGCTTCCCCGATTTTTCAGCGGCGGAATTTATAGATCAGGAACTTGCATCGGCGTGTGTGTTCTTGCTTGCTAATTGCTATGATGGGGACCACGCCTTTCCATACAGCCAGGCATGGAGGGCCCTGGCAGCTTTCCCATTGTCACAATAAATTTCGCCTGAACCACCATTGCACACCATTCTCTGTGCTCAGAGGAAGAGCACATTCGGTTTGTTTCGTTCGGTGATAGCTACCACAGCAGGAGAACCTCCGTTTTTCTGCCACGCCAAAAGCGACGGGCTGTAAGGCAGGACTCGCCAACCACCACAAACCCCACAAACCTGCTCGATGCGATTCTCCCTAAGTCCCCCCTTATGTCCCCCACACAGTTTACTTTTGAGGCATGTTTCCTCAAAAGTGCAAAAGTGCAAATCTCAAATGTGCAGGTGAGGTCTGTTCCTCCCAACTCCAATCAACGTTACCTCGGGGCTTTGCACACCAAAACCCCAGCCATTTGATGCTCCGTCATCATTTCCGCTGCAGAGATGCATGGGCTTCAACAGCCTTTTAATCCAGAGTTTCCACTGCCTTTCTGCCCGCTCAGAGTCAGCGACGAACAAAAGTTGGGCAGAATCATGGGACTCATCAAAAGCAATCATCATCGCAAAGGCCAACAACAGTCTGCCGCACTTGTTGGAGCTCAGCAGACGCAAATATTGGACCGTGATTAAAAGAATGCAGTTCATTTCTGTTCTACCCCAGGGGGGGTCATTGGTGGCACGTATTGTTTATGCTGCATTGGGTGCAATAGGTGGGTTTCAGGGATGGCCTTTTTCATGGCTCAGGGAGGTCAGGCTAAACAGGAATCCCGGTTTTTGCGTCTCATGGAGGCAGGGCTGAACGTGAACCTTCGCAATCCTTTGGGTTGGATTTCGCCCCCCCCCAACCATATGCTTCCCGATTTTTCAGCGGCGGAATTTATAGATCAGGAACTTGCATCGGCGTGTGTGTTCTTGCTTGCTAATTGCTATGATGGGGACCACGCCTTTCCATACAGCCAGGCATGGAGGGCCCTGGCAGCTTTCCCATTGTCACAATAAATCTCGCCTGAACCACCATTGCACACCATTCTCTGTGCTCAGAGGAAGAGCACATTCGGTTTGTTTCGTTCGGTGATAGCTACCACAGCAGGAGAACCTCCGTTTTTCTGCCACGCCAAAAGCGACGGGCTGTAAGGCAGGACTCGCCAACCACCACAAACCCCACAAACCTGCTCGATGCGATTCTCCCTAAGTCGCCCCCTTATGTCCCGCCACACAGTTTACTTTTGAGGCATGTTTCCTCAAAAGTGCAAAAGTGCAAATCTCAAATGTGCAGGTGAGGTCTGTTTCCTCCCAACTCCAATCAACGTTACCTCGGGGCTTTGCATGGGCTTCAACAGCCTTTTAATCCAGAGTTTCCACTGCCTTTCTGCCCGCTCAGAGTCAGCGACGAACAAAAGTTGGGCAGAATCATGGGACTCATCAAAAGCAATCATCATCGCAAAGGCCAACAACAAAACAGTCTGCCGCACTTGTTGGAGCTCAGCAGACGCAAATATTGGACCGTGATTAAAAGAATGCAGTTCATTTCTGTTCTACCCCAGGGGGGGTCATTGGTGGCACGTATTGTTTATGCTGCATTGGGTGCAATAGGTGGGTTTCAGGGATGGCCTTTTTCATGGCTCAGGGAGGTCAGGCTAAACAGGAATCCCGGTTTTTGCGTCTCATGGAGGCAGGGCTGAACGTGAACCTTCGCAATCCTTTGGGTTGGATCTTTCGCCCCCCCCAACCATATGCTTCCCCGATTTTTCAGCGGCGGAATTTATAGATCAGGAACTTGCATCGGCGTGTGTGTTCTTGCTTGCTAATTGCTATGATGGGGACCACGCCTTTCCATACAGCCAGGCATGGAGGGCCCTGGCAGCTTTCCCATTGTCACAATAAATCTCGCCTGAACCACCATTGCACACCATTCTCTGTGCTCAGAGGAAGAGCACATTCGGTTTGTTTCGTTCGGTGATAGCTACCACAGCAGGAGAACCTCCGTTTTTCTGCCACGCCAAAAGCGACGGGCTGTAAGGCAGGACTCGCCAACCACCACAAACCCCACAAACCTGCTCGATGCGATTCTCCCTAAGTCGCCCCCTTATGTCCCGCCACACAGTTTACTTTTGAGGCATGTTTCCTCAAAAGTGCAAAAGTGCAAATCTCAAATGTGCAGGTGAGGTCTGTTTCCTCCCAACTCCAATCAACGTTACCTCGGGGCTTTGCACACCAAAACCCCAGCCATTTGATGCTCCGATCATCATTTCCGCTGCAGAGATGCATGGGCTTCAACAGCCTTTTAATCCAGAGTTTCCACTGCCTTTCTGCCCGCTCAGAGTCAGCGACGAACAAAAGTTGGGCAGAATCATGGGACTCATCAAAAGCAATCATCATCGCAAAGGCCAACAACAAAACAGTCTGCCGCACTTGTTGGAGCTCAGCAGACGCAAATATTGGACCGTGATTAAAAGAATGCAGTTCATTTCTGTTCTACCCCAGGGGGGGTCATTGGTGGCACGTATTGTTTATGCTGCATTGGGTGCAATAGGTGGGTTTCAGGGATGGCCTTTTTCATGGCTCAGGGAGGTCAGGCTAAACAGGAATCCCGGTTTTTGCGTCTCATGGAGGCAGGGCTGAACGTGAACCTTCGCAATCCTTTGGGTTGGATCTTTCGCCCCCCCCAACCATATGCTTCCCCGATTTTTCAGCGGCGGAATTTATAGATCAGGAACTTGCATCGGCGTGTGTGTTCTTGCTTGCTAATTGCTATGATGGGGACCACGCCTTTCCATACAGCCAGGCATGGAGGGCCCTGGCAGCTTTCCCATTGTCACAATAAATTCGCCTGAACCACCATTGCACACCATTCTCTGTGCTCAGAGGAAGAGCACATTCGGTTTGTTTCGTTCGGTGATAGCTACCACAGCAGGAGAACCTCCGTTTTTCTGCCACGCCAAAAGCGACGGGCTGTAAGGCAGGACTCGCCAACCACCACAAACCCCACAAACCTGCTCGATGCGATTCTCCCTAAGTCGCCCCCCTTATGTCCCGCCACACAGTTTACTTTTGAGGCATGTTTCCTCAAAAGTGCAAAAGTGCAAATCTCAAATGTGCAGGTGAGGTCTGTTTCCTCCCAACTCCAATCAACGTTACCTCGGGGCTTTGCATGGGCTTCAACAGCCTTTTAATCCAGAGTTTCCACTGCCTTTCTGCCCGCTCAGAGTCAGCGACGAACAAAAGTTGGGCAGAATCATGGGACTCATCAAAAGCAATCATCATCGCAAAGGCCAACAACAAAACAGTCTGCCGCACTTGTTGGAGCTCAGCAGACGCAAATATTGGACCGTGATTAAAAGAATGCAGTTCATTTCTGTTCTACCCCAGGGGGGGTCATTGGTGGCACGTATTGTTTATGCTGCATTGGGTGCAATAGGTGGGTTTCAGGGATGGCCTTTTTCATGGCTCAGGGAGGTCAGGCTAAACAGGAATCCCGGTTTTTGCGTCTCATGGAGGCAGGGCTGAACGTGAACCTTCGCAATCCTTTGGGTTGGATCTTTCGCCCCCTCCCAACCATATGCTTCCCCGATTTTTCAGCGGCGGAATTTATAGATCAGGAACTTGCATCGGCGTGTGTGTTCTTGCTTGCTAATTGCTATGATGGGGACCACGCCTTTCCATACAGCCAGGCATGGAGGGCCCTGCAGCTTTCCCATTGTCACAATAAATTTCGCCTGAACCACCATTGCACACCATTCTCTGTGCTCAGAGGAAGAGCACATTCGGTTTGTTTCGTTCGGTGATAGCTACCACAGCAGGAGAACCTCCGTTTTTCTGCCACGCCAAAAGCGACGGGCTGTAAGGCAGGACTCGCCAACCACCACAAACCCACAAACCTGCTCGATGCGATTCTCCCTAAGTCGCCCCCTTATGTCCCGCCACACAGTTTACTTTTGAGGCATGTTTCCTCAAAAGTGCAAAAGTGCAAATCTCAAATGTGCAGGTGAGGTCTGTTTCCTCCCAACTCCAATCAACGTTACCTCGGGGCTTTGCATGGGCTTCAACAGCCTTTTAATCCAGAGTTTCCACTGCCTTTCTGCCCTCAGAGTCAGCGACGAACAAAAGTTGGGCAGAATCATGGGACTCATCAAAAGCAATCATCATCGCAAAGGCCAACAACAAAACAGTCTGCCGCACTTGTTGGAGCTCAGCAGACGCAAATATTGGACCGTGATTAAAAGAATGCAGTTCATTTCTGTTCTACCCCAGGGGGGGTCATTGGTGGCACGTATTGTTTATGCTGCATTGGGTGCAATAGGTGGGTTTCAGGGATGGCCTTTTTCATGGCTCAGGAGGTCAGGCTAAACAGGAATCCCGGTTTTTGCGTCTCATGGAGGCAGGGCTGAACGTGAACCTTCGCAATCCTTTGGGTTGGATCTTTCGCCCCCCCCAACCATATGCTTCCCCGATTTTTCAGCGGCGGAATTTATAGATCAGGAACTTGCATCGGCGTGTGTGTTCTTGCTTGCTAATTGCTATGATGGGGACCACGCCTTTCCATACAGCCAGGCATGGAGGGCCCTGCAGCTTTCCCATTGTCACAATAAATTCGCCTGAACCACCATTGCACACCATTCTCTGTGCTCAGAGGAGAGCACATTCGGTTTGTTTCGTTCGGTGATAGCTACCACAGCAGGAGAACCTCCGTTTTTCTGCCACGCCAAAAGCGACGGGCTGTAAGGCAGGACTCGCCAACCACCACAAACCCCACAAACCTGCTCGATGCGATTCTCCCTAAGTCGCCCCCTTATGTCCCGCCACACAGTTTACTTTTGAGGCATGTTTCCTCAAAAGTGCAAAAGTGCAAATCTCAAATGTGCAGGTGAGGTCTGTTTCCTCCCAACTCCAATCAACGTTACCTCGGGGCTTTGCATGGGCTTCAACAGCCTTTTAATCCAGAGTTTCCACTGCCTTTCTGCCCGCTCAGAGTCAGCGACGAACAAAAGTTGGGCAGAATCATGGGACTCATCAAAAGCAATCATCATCGCAAAGGCCAACAACAAAACAGTCTGCCGCACTTGTTGGAGCTCAGCAGACGCAAATATTGGACCGTGATTAAAAGAATGCAGTTCATTTCTGTTCTACCCCAGGGGGGTCATTGGTGGCACGTATTGTTTATGCTGCATTGGGTGCAATAGGTGGGTTTCAGGGATGGCCTTTTTCATGGCTCAGGGAGGTCAGGCTAAACAGGAATCCCGGTTTTTGCGTCTCATGGAGGCAGGGCTGAACGTGAACCTTCGCAATCCTTTGGGTTGGATCTTTCGCCCCCCCAACCATATGCTTCCCGATTTTTCAGCGGCGGAATTTATAGATCAGGAACTTGCATCGGCGTGTGTGTTCTTGCTTGCTAATTGCTATGATGGGGACCACGCCTTTCCATACAGCCAGGCATGGAGGGCCCTGCAGCTTTCCCATTGTCACAATAAATCTCGCCTGAACCACCATTGCACACCATTCTCTGTGCTCAGAGGAAGAGCACATTCGGTTTGTTTCGTTCGGTGATAGCTACCACAGCAGGAGAACCTCCGTTTTTCTGCCACGCCAAAAGCGACGGGCTGTAAGGCAGGACTCGCCAACCACCACAAACCCCACAAACCTGCTCGATGCGATTCTCCCTAAGTCGCCCCTTATGTCCCGCCACACAGTTTACTTTTGAGGCATGTTTCCTCAAAAGTGCAAAGTGCAAATCTCAAATGTGCAGGTGAGGTCTGTTTCCTCCCAACTCCAATCAACGTTACCTCGGCGGTGCTTTGCTGGGCTTCAACAGCCTTTTAATCCAGAGTTTCCACTGCCTTTCTGCCCGCTCAGAGTCAGCGACGAACAAAAGTTGGGCAGAATCATGGGACTCATCAAAAGCAATCATCATCGCAAAGGCCAACAACAAAACAGTCTGCCGCACTTGTTGGAGCTCAGCAGACGCAAATATTGGACCGTGATTAAAAGAATGCAGTTCATTTCTGTTCTACCCCAGGGGGGGTCATTGGTGGCACGTATTGTTTATGCTGCATTGGGTGCAATAGGTGGGTTTCAGGGATGGCCTTTTTCATGGCTCAGGGAGGTCAGGCTAAACAGGAATCCCGGTGGAGGCAGGGCTGAACGTGAACCTTCGCAATCCTTTGGGTTGGATCTTTCGCCCCCCCCAACCATATGCTTCCCCGATTTTTCAGCGGCGGAATTTATAGATCAGGAACTTGCATCGGCGTGTGTGTTCTTGCTTGCTAATTGCTATGATGGGGACCACGCCTTTCCATACAGCCAGGCATGGAGGGCCCTGCAGCTTTCCCATTGTCACAATAAATCTCGCCTGAACCACCATTGCACACCATTCTCTGTGCTCAGAGGAAGAGCACATTCGGTTTGTTTTTCGGTGATAGCTACCACAGCAGGAGAACCTCCGTTTTTCTGCCACGCCAAAAGCGACGGGCTGTAAGGCAGGACTCGCCAACCACCACAAACCCCACAAACCTGCTCGATGCGATTCTCCCTAAGTCGCCCCCTTATGTCCCGCCACACAGTTTACTTTTGAGGCATGTTTCCTCAAAAGTGCAAAAGTGCAAATCTCAAATGTGCAGGTGAGGTCTGTTTCCTCCCAACTCCAATCAACGTTACCTCGGGGCTTTGCATGGGCTTCAACAGCCTTTTAATCCAGAGTTTCCACTGCCTTTCTGCCCGCTCAGAGTCAGCGACGAACAAAAGTTGGGCAGAATCATGGGACTCATCAAAAAGCAATCATCATCGCAAAGGCCAACAACAAACAGTCTGCCGCACTTGTTGGAGCTCAGCAGACGCAATATTTGGACCGTGATTAAAAGAATCATTCATTTCTGTTCTACCCCAGGGGGGGTCATTGGTGGCACGTATTGTTTATGCTGCATTGGGTGCAATAGGTGGGTTTCAGGGATGGCCTTTTTCATGGCTCGGAGGTCAGGCTAAACAGGAATCCCGGTTTGCGTCTCATGGAGGCAGGGCTGAACGTGAACCTTCGCAATCCTTTGGGTTGGATCTTTCGCCCCCTCCCAACCATATGCTTCCCCGATTTTTCAGCGGCGGAATTTATAGATCAGGAACTTGCATCGGCGTGTGTGTTCTTGCTTGCTAATTGCTATGATGGGGACCACGCCTTTCCATACAGCCAGGCATGGAGGGCCCTGCAGCTTTCCCATTGTCACAATAAATTCGCCTGAACCACCATTGCACACCATTCTCTGTGCTCAGAGGAAGAGCACATTCGGTTTGTTTCGTTCGGTGATAGCTACCACAGCAGGAGAACCTCCGTTTTTCTGCCACGCCAAAAGCGACAGGCTGTAAGGCAGGACTCGCCAACCACCACAAACCCACAAACCTGCTCGATGCGATTCTCCCTAAGTCGCCCCCTTATGTCCCGCCACACAGTTTACTTTTGAGGCATGTTTCCTCAAAAGTGCAAAAGTGCAAATCTCAAATGGCAGGTGAGGTCTGTTTCCTCCCAACTCCAATCAACGTTACCTCGGGGCTTTGCACACCAAAACCGCCATTTGATGCCCGCATCTCAGAGATGCATGGGCTTCAACAGCCTTTTAATCCAGAGTTTCCACTGCCTTTCTGCCGCTCAGAGTCAGCGACGAACAAAAGTTGGGCAGAATCATGGACTCATCAAAAGCAATCATCATCGCAAAGGCCAACAACAAAACAGTCTGCCGCACTTGTTGGAGCTCAGCAGACGCAAATATTGGACCGTGATTAAAAGAATGCAGTTCATTTCTGTTCTACCCCAGGGGGGGTCATTGGTGGCACGTATTGTTTATGCTGCATGGGGCTCAGGGAGGTCAGGCTAAACAGGAATCCCGGTTTTTTGCGTCTCATGGAGGCAGGGCTGAACGTGAACCTTCGCAATCCTTTGGGTTGGATCTTTCGCCCCCCCCCCAACCATATGCTTCCCCGATTTTTCAGCGGCGGAATTTATAGATCAGGAACTTGCATCGGCGTGTGTGTCTTGCTTGCTAATTGCTATGATGGGACCACGCCTTTCCATACAGCCAGGCATGGAGGGCCCTGCAGCTTTCCCATTGTCACAATAAATTTCGCCTGAACCACCATTGCACACCATTCTCTGTGCTCAGAGGAAGAGCACATTCGGTTTGTTTCGTTCGGTGATAGCTACCACAGCAGGAGAACCTCCGTTTTCTGCCACGCCAAAAGCGACGGGCTGTAAGGCAGGACTCGCCAACCACCACAAACCCCACAAACCTGCTCGATGCGATTCTCCCTAAGTCGCCCCCCTTATGTCCCGCCACACAGTTTACTTTTGAGGCATGTTTCCTCAAAAGTGCAAAAGTGCAAATCTCAAATGTGCAGGTGAGGTCTGTTTCCTCCCAACTCCAATCAACGTTACCTCGGGCTTTGCAGAATGATGGCTTCAACAGCCTTTTAATCCAGAGTTTCCACTGCCTTTCTGCCCGCTCAGAGTCAGCGACGAACAAAAGTTGGGCAGAATCATGGGACTCATCAAAAGCAATCATCATCGCAAAGGCCAACAACAAAACAGTCTGCCGCACTTGTTGGAGCTCAGCAGACGCAAATATTGGACCGTGATTAAAAGAATGCAGTTCATTTCTGTTCTACCCCAGGGGGGGTCATTGGTGGCACGTATTGTTTATGCTGCATTGGGTGCAATAGGTGGGTTTCAGGGATGGCCTTTTTCATGGCTCAGGGAGGTCAGGCTAAACAGGAATCCCGGTTTTTGCGTCTCATGGAGGCAGGGCTGAACGTGAACCTTCGCAATCCTTTGGGTTGGATCTTTCGCCCCCCCACCACCATATGCTTCCCCGATTTTTCAGCGGCGGAATTTATAGATCAGGAACTTGCATCGGCGTGTGTGTTCTTGCTTGCTAATTGCTATGATGGGGACCACGCCTTTCCATACAGCCAGGCATGGAGGGCCCTGGCAGCTTTCCCATTGTCACAATAAATTTCGCCTGAACCACCATTGCACACCATTCTCTGTGCTCAGAGGAAGAGCACATTCGGTTTGTTTCGTTCGGTGATAGCTACCACAGCAGGAGAACCTCCGTTTTTCTGCCACGCCAAAAGCGACGGGCTGTAAGGCAGGACTCGCCAACCACCACAAACCCCACAAACCTGCTCGATGCGATTCTCCCTAAGTCGCCCCCTTATGTCCCGCCACACAGTTTACTTTTGAGCACGCTTCCTTGTGCTGTGCAGGTGAGGTCTGTTCCCTCCCAACTCCAATCAACGTTACCTTGGGGCTTTGCCCACCAAAACCCCAGCCATTTGATGCTCCGATCATCATTTCCGCTGCAGAGATGAATGGCTTCAACGGCCTTTTAATCCGGAGTTTCCACTGCCTTTCTGCCCGCTCAGAGTCAGCGACGAACAAAAGTTGGGCAGAATCATGGGACTCATCAAAAGCAATCATCATCGCAAAGGCCAACAACAAAACAGTCTGCCGCACTTTTTGGAGCTCAGCAGACGCAAATATTGGACCGTGACTGATTAAAAGAATGCAGTTCATTATGTTCTACCCCAGGGGGGGTCATTTGTGGCACATATTGTTTATGCTGCATTGGTGCATGGGGGTTCTATACAGGGATGGCCTTTTCATGGCTCAGGGAGGTCGGGCTAAACAGGAATCCCGGTTTTTGCGTCTCATGGAGGCAGGGCTGAACTTGAACCTTCGCAATCCTTTGGGTTGGATCTTTCCCCCCCCCAACCATATGCTTCCCCAATTTTTCAGGGACGGAATTTATTGATCAGGAATTGCATCGGCGTGTGTGCACTTCTTTGCTAATTGCTATGTGGGTCAACCGCCCTCCCCCCTACACAGCCTTCCCATACAGCCAGGCATGGAGGGGCCCAGATTTCCCAGACACACCCTAAATTTCGCCTGAACCACCATTGCACACCTTTCTCTGTGCTCAGAGGAAGAGCACATTCGGTTTGTTTCGTTCGGTGATAGCACCACAGCAGGAGAAACCTCCGTTTTTCTGCCACGCCAAAAGCGACGGGCTGTAAGGCAGGACTCGCCAACCACCACAAACCCCACAAACCTGCTCGATGCCATTCTCCCGTCGCCCCCTTATGTCCCGCCACAAAGTTTACTTTTGAGGCACGCTTCCTGCTGTTGCAGGTGAGGTCTGTTCCCTCCCAACTCCAATCAACGTTACCTTGGGGCTTTGCCCACCAAAACCCCAGCCATTTGATGCTTCATCATTTCCGCTGCAGAGATGAATGCGTTCAACGGCCTTTTAATCCGGAGTTTCCACTGCCTTTTCTGCCCGCTCAGAGTCAGCGACGAACAAAGTTGGGCAGAATCATGGGACTCATCAAAAGCAATCATCATCGCAAAGGCCAACAAACAAAACAGTCTGCCGCACTTTTTGGAGCTCAGCAGACGCAAATATTGGACCGTGATTAAAAGAATGCAGCTCATGTATGTTCTACCCCAGGGGGGGGTCATTGGTGGGCACATATTGTTTATGCTGCATTGGGTGCATTGGGTGGGTTTTTACACAGGGATGGCCTTTTGATGGCTCAGGGAGGTCGGGCTAAACAGGAATCGGTTTTTGCGTCTCATGGAGGCAGGGCTGAACTTGAACCTTGGCAATCCTTTGGGTTGGATCTTTTCCGCCCCCCCACCATTATGCTTCCCAATTTTTCAGGGACGGAATTTATTGATCAGGAATTTGCATCGTGCTCGGTGTGTGTGGCACCAACACACTTCTTGCTTGCTAATTGCTATGGTGGGGGTGGGTCAACCGCCCTCCCCCTACACCAAGCCTTCCCATACAGCCAGGACATGGAGGGCCCAAGCAGATTTCCCATAGACACACCCTAGTAGATTTCGCCTGAACCACCATTGCACACCTTTCTCTGTGTCAGAGGAAGAGCACATTCGTTTTGTTTCGTTCGGTGATGCCACCACAGCAGGAGAACCTCCGTTTTTCTGCCACGCCAAAAGCGACGGGCTGTAAGGCAGGACTCGCCAACCACCACAACCCCAAACCTGCTCGATGCCATTCTCCCGTCGCCCCCCTTATGTCCCCCACAAGGTTTACTTTTGAGGCACGCTTCCTGCTGTGCAGGTGAGGTCTGTTCCCTCCCAACTTCCAATCAACCTTGGGGCTTTGCCCACCAAAAACCCCAGCCATTTGATGCTCCGATCATCATTTCCGCTGCAGAGATGAATGCGCTTCAACGGCCTTTTATCCGGAGTTTCCACTGCCTTTCTGCCCGCTCAGAGTCAGCGACGAACAAAAATTGGGCAGAATCATGGGACTCATCAAAAGCAATCATCATCGCAAAGGCCAACAACAAAACGTTCTGCGCACTTTTTGGCAGTCTCAGCAGACGCAAATATTGGACCGATTTGACGTGATTAAAAGAATGCAGTTCATTTTATGTTCTACCCCAGGGGGGGGGTCATTGATTGGCACATATTGTTTATTGCCGCATTGGGTGCATTGGGTGGGTTTCTATACAGGGATGGCCTTTCATGGCTCAGGGAGGTCGGGCTAAACAGGAATCCCGGTTTTTGCGTCTCATGGAGGCAGGGCTGAACTTGAACCTTGGCAATCCTTTGGGTTGGATCTTGTTGCCCCCCCCACCATATGCTTCCCCAATTTTTCAGGGACGGAATTTATGATCAGGAATTTGCATCGGCGTGTGTTGGCACCAACACACTTCTGCTTGCTAATTGCCATGGTGGGGTGGGTCAACCGCCCTCCCCCCTACACCAAGCCTTCCATACAGCCAGACATGGAGGGCCCAGCTAGCATTTCCCATAGACACACCCTAGTAGATTTTCGCGCTGAACCACCATTGCACACCTTTCTCTGTGCTCAGAGGAAGAGCACATTCGGTTTGTTTCGTCGGTGATGGCCAACCACAGCAGGAGAACCTCCGTTTTTTCTGCCACGCCAAAAGCGACGGGCTGTAAGCAGGACTCGCCAACCCCACAAACCCCACAAACCTGCTCGATGCGATTCTCCCTAAGTCGCCCCCTCTTATGTCCCGCCACACAGTTTATTTTGAGGCATGTTTCCTCAAAAGTGCAAAAGTGCAAATCTCAAATGTGCAGGTGAGGTCTGTTTCCTCCCAACTCCAATCAACGTTACCTCGGGGCTTTGCATGGGCTTCAACAGCCTTTTTAATCCAGAGTTTCCACTGCCTTTCTGCCCGCTCAGAGTCAGCGACGAACAAAAGTTGGGCAGAATCATGGGACTCATCAAAAGCAATCATCATCGCAAAGGCCAACAACAAAACAGTCTGCCGCACTTGTTGGAGCTCAGCAGACGCAAATATTGGACCGTGATTAAAAGAATGCAGTTCATTTCTGTTCTACCCCAGGGGGGGTCATTGGTGGCACGTATTGTTTATGCTGCATTGGGTGCAATAGGTGGGTTTCAGGGATGGCCTTTTTCATGGCTCAGGAGGTCAGGCTAAACAGGAATCCCGGTTTTTGCGTCTCATGGAGGCAGGGCTGAACGTGAACCTTCGCAATCCTTTGGGTTGGATCTTTCGCCCCCCCCCAACCATATGCTTCCCCGATTTTTCAGCGGCGGAATTTATAGATCAGGAACTTGCATCGGCGTGTGTGTTCTTGCTTGCTAATTGCTATGATGGGGACCACGCCTTTCCATACAGCCAGGCATGGAGGGCCCTGGCAGCTTTCCCATTGTCACAATAAATCTCGCCTGAACCACCATTGCACACCATTCTCTGTGCTCAGAGGAAGAGCACATTCGGTTTGTTTCGTTTCGGTGATAGCTACCACAGCAGGAGAACCTCCGTTTTTCTGCCACGCCAAAAGCGACAGGCTGTAAGGCAGGACTCGCCAACCACCACAAACCCCACAAACCTGCTCGATGCGATTCTCCCTAAGTCCCCCCTTATGTCCCGCCACACAGTTTACTTTTGAGGCATTTCCTCAAAAGTGCAAAAGTGCAAATCTCAAATGTGCAGGTGAGGTCTGTTTCCTCCCAACCATGGGCTTCAACAGCCTTTTAATCCAGAGTTTCCACTGCCTTTCTGCCCGCTCAGAGTCAGCGACGAACAAAAGTTGGGCAGAATCATGGGACTCATCAAAAGCAATCATCATCGCAAAGGCCAACAACAAAACAGTCTGCCGCACTTGTTGGAGCTCAGCAGACGCAAATATTGGACCGTGATTAAAAGAATGCAGTTCATTTCTGTTCTACCCCAGGGGGGGGTCATTGGTGGCACGTATTGTTTATGCTGCATTGGGTGCAATAGGTGGGTTTCAGGGATGGCCTTTTTCATGGCTCAGGGAGGTCAGGCTAAACAGGAATCCCGGTTTTTGCGTCTCATGGAGGCAGGGCTGAACGTGAACCTTCGCAATCCTTTGGGTTGGATCTTTCGCCCCCCTCCCAACCATATGCTTCCCCGATTTTTCAGCGGCGGAATTTATAGATCAGGAACTTGCATCGGCGTGTGTGTTCTTGCTTGCTAATTGCTATGATGGGGACCACGCCTTTCCATACAGCCAGGCATGGAGGGCCCTGGCAGCTTTCCCATTGTCACAATAAATTCGCCTGAACCACCATTGCACACCATTCTCTGTGCTCAGAGGAAGAGCACATTCGGTTTGTTTCGTTCGGTGATAGCTACCACAGCAGGAGAACCTCCGTTTTTCTGCCACGCCAAAAGCGACGGGCTGTAAGGCAGGACTCGCCAACCACCACAAACCCCACAAACCTGCTCGATGCGATTCTCCCTAAGTCGCCCCCTTATGTCCCGCCACACAGTTTACTTTTGAGGCATGTTTCCTCAAAAGTGCAAAGTGCAAATCTCAAATGTGCAGGTGAGGTCTTTCCCCCAACTCCAATCAACGTTACCTCGGGGCTTTGCACACCAAAACCCCAGCCATTTGATGCTCCGTCATCTTCCGCTGCAGAGATGCATGGGCTTCAACAGCCTTTTAATCCAGAGTTTCCACTGCCTTTCCCGCTCAGAGTCAGCGACGAACAAAAGTTGGGCAGAATCATGGGACTCATCAAAAGCAATCATCATCGCAAAGGCCAACAACAAAACAGTCTGCCGCACTTGTTGGAGCTCAGCAGACGCAAATATTGGACCGTGATTAAAAGAATGCAGTTCATTTCTGTTCTACCCGGGGGGGTCATTGGTGGCACGTATTGTTTATGCTGCATTGGGTGCAATAGGTGGGTTTCAGGGATGGCCTTTTTCATGGCTCAGGGATCAGGCTAAACAGGAATCCCGGTTTTTGCGTCTCATGGAGGCAGGGCTGAACGTGAACCTTCGCAATCCTTTGGGTTGGATCTTTCGCCCCCTCCAACCATATGCTTCCCCGATTTTTCAGCGGCGGAATTTATAGATCAGGAACTTGCATCGGCGTGTGTGTTCTTGCTTGCTAATTGCTATGATGGGGACCACGCCTTTCCATACAGCCAGGCATGGAGGGCCCTGGCAGCTTTCCCATTGTCACAATAAATCTCGCCTGAACCACCATTGCACACCATTCTCTGTGCTCAGAGGAAGAGCACATTCGGTTTGTTTCGTTCGGTGATAGCTACCACAGCAGGAGAACCTCCGTTTTTCTGCCACGCCAAAAGCGACGGGCTGTAAGGCAGGACTCGCCAACCACCACAAACCCCACAAACCTGCTCGATGCGATTCTCCCTAAGTCGCCCCCCTTATGTCCCGCCACACAGTTTACTTTTGAGGCATGTTTCCTCAAAAGTGCAAAAGTGCAAATCTCAAATGTGCAGGTGAGGTCTGTTTCCTCCCAACTCCAATCAACGTTACCTCGGGGCTTTGCATGGGCTTTCAACAGCCTTTTAATCCAGAGTTTCCACTGCCTTTCTGCCCGCTCAGAGTCAGCGACGAACAAAAGTTGGGCAGAATCATGGGACTCATCAAAAGCAATCATCATCGCAAAGGCCAAAACAAAAACAGTCTGCCGCACTTGTTGGAGCTCAGCAGACGCAAATATTGGACCGTGATTAAAAGAATGCAGTTCATTTCTGTTCTACCCCAGGGGGGGTCATTGGTGGCACGTATTGTTTATGCTGCATTGGGTGCAATAGGTGGGTTTCAGGGATGGCCTTTTTCATGGCTCAGGGAGGTCAGGCTAAACAGGAATCCCGGTTTTTGCGTCTCATGGAGGCAGGGCTGAACGTGAACCTTCGCAATCCTTTGGGTTGGATCTTTCGCCCCTCCCAACCATATGCTTCCCCGATTTTTTCAGCGGCGGAATTTATAGATCAGGAACTTGCATCGGCGTGTGTGTTCTTGCTTGCTAATTGCTATGATGGGGACCACGCCTTTCCATACAGCCAGGCATGGAGGGCCCTGCAGCTTTCCCATTGTCACAATAATCTTCGCCTGAACCAC